>JABSSW010000046.1:260257-393055 GCA_018902385.1 Physcia stellaris | reverse complement strand
TAACCTAACCCTAACCCTAACCCTAACCCTAACCCTAAGTCCTTCAATCTCTGTTCTTCGAAATCTATGCGTCGTTGCGGATTCCCATCTCGATGTAGGTAAGCTTTTCGCTGCTCAATGGCGATCCGAAGATCTCGCCATAACTCGGGAATAGGATTCTTACCTCTGAAGAAGTCTGGCGTTACATGGCGTTGTAAGAATCTTAAGTTTTGGAGGGAAACCGACTCATCGGAACAATACATCTCAGGTTGAAGAGCATCCAAGATGAATATCCTTGTGATTCGTTGAAAAATACTTGACATCTGTTTGAGCTCTTCAGATACGAAGTAGCAGGTTTTGCAGATGAGATGCGGACAAGAAGATGGTGTTTCATTGTTGTCGATAATATTCTTTGTTTTGTTCTCGTTGCTGAGAAGCGTCACGTCTGGGATCTTTTCGCATCGAGAACATCTGTGATCAAGATATTCTGAAGGAATCAAATCACCGTGATTGAGTTCGTGATCGGAATTTAAAATTGCGTCAGCATTTTCGCGTTCAGTTTATGCGATGAATGACTTCATGATTTTGTCTTGCAAGTTCGAATGTAAAGGTTCATCTGGCCGAGCTCGATTGTTGAATAGTCTAGTTGATAGAGTGAGCTGGTTTTGGATAGTCATGATGTTCGGATGTGTTCTGCGCTGTTGTATCTACTAAGTTTAATTCGGTAAGTCAATTTGGTAAGGGGACATGTCTGACTTTTATGTAGTTTTGTTATACGAGACAATTTTTTTGTGTTGCACAGAAACAAAAGCCTCAGTTATTCGAGAACAATGCTATTGTGATGCAGATGAGAACAAAGACATTTCAGGATAACACAAATCAAAGGTTTATATTCTCATTGTGCTGATCAATGAAACACGGAAGTGTCGTTATTCGTTTTAACTAGATAGATAGCTTTCACGTACTTCGTATGAGCAAAGGTTCGCGTTGGAAAATGATGTCACTCGACACTAGTTCGGCTTCTGGATGAGGAGTATCTAAGGCGAGATCAACTTCAAAACGGTGACTGTTCATCGATTCATAGTGCTATTCTCAATGAGATGTAGAAACGGACTTGACAAATTTGAATGACCCGCGAGCGTACTCTTAGTACCATATCGGGAAACAGATTCGATTTCGTCTTAGCTTATTCCTGCGGACGTTGGGACAGTTCTCTTAAGTCGTAGCTTAGAAAAGTTGAGATTGATGACATGTAAGTCTTCCAAGAACCAGGGATCCACCGACTGCAATTCATATATGCAGATTCGCAGTAGTTAGATCTACTCAAGACATCATCAATCTCAGCATCAATCAGTTCTTTAGCAACTCCCTCATAGCTAATCACAGTGATAGAAGCATTGACGAATCTTCATTAGGGAGTAATTTCGCATCTCTGGTTCAAACATTCAATTCCGTATGGCTCTCCATGAATCGATACCTACATTTGCCCCCATAGGTAGATGATTGCATGATGGCGAATTTTGACTCAAAAGAGTGTTAGCAGCTGGGTCGATCAGAAGACGTGTACCATGGCCTGTACCTTCCAATATTTGGACGATGCAATAGCCAACAAGTCTCAGAGACCAACGATCCGCGATCACATTGCCTGGCCGTGGCAGCCGCGAAAAGTGATGCTGCAGCATCTTCCAAACTGGGTTTGGCTTTCCCCACCTTTGCCCTGCATTACTATCACATCTGATGCCGAGATGATGCGTCACTCATCTAATAGGTCCCTCGGGATGATCCGGACATTCTGAGGGAGCTTTGCACTATAAAGATGCATCGCATTTTCTAACCCCGCCTCCACCTCTGCACCAGCACGTCAGGCCTGACAGAGGCAAGCCCCTTCCGTGCTGATACTGGAATAGCCCTAAGCAGATATACATGAATGCGCATATGAACCTCGATATCTTGATCGTTCCATCATTACCTGCGCGCAAGTGTAATAAGCTGAGATGCAGGATGTTTGCGTCGTTGGATTTTGATTGGGGTGACCCGCATCAGGCTCATCCTCGGACAGCCCTTACCACTGGCATACAAAAGGCATGTTGTGCCCTCCTCGATGCCTCCCCTTGATTTTCGCCGGGAAGACTTCCATGTTCAAGGGAACCGTTGCACAGAGAATCACGCTTCACACAATGCTCACTCCGACCTTGATCTCCCTGCTTTTGTTCTTTCTACTGCCACTTTCCGCCACGACCTCGGGAGTCGTCTCCAAGAATGCCTTAGCGTTTATTGAAGCTGAAAGCGACCTGACGCTCATCGCTGCACTAATCAGGCGTGATCCAGTACTCGTCAAGCTATTTTCGACAGTGAAGGATGCCACCATTGTCGCCGCAGTCGATTCCGGATTTAGATTCACTAATCCCAACAACATCATCTACTCGAACAGAGCTGCGGTCAGAGCCGTTCTTCAAGACACTATCATTAGAGGCCTTCATCCCACAAGCGCTATAACCCAGAACCCAATATATCCTAGCACCTTCTTGACTAACCAGCGCTTGCTGGACACGTCCCGTGGCCGTGCGACGGCAAAGCTAGTAGAAATAGATGGGAAGAAAACCGTCGACGTAGGTGCTGGCCTTCGGGCCAACATAACTCAAGGGGTAGGACTATTTCGATCTCAGCTCTCGGATTCTTGTGGAGTGTTAATGCGCCGTCAGGATTTCCGCTTCAAAGGCGTCATCCTTCACAAAATAAGCAATCCACTAGACGCGCCCGCGAGCTTCACCTCCATAGCCTCCAGACTGAACTTAACGGCCATCACTCGGCTAACAGGAGGACCTGCCACTATTTTTCAGGCGGTCGCGGGCTCAAAGGACACTACTCTTTTCGCTATTACCAATGAGGCTTCAGAGGCTTTAGCGGTTGCCCAGCCAAACGCGACCTTGGAGACGTATATTGACGCTCTGGGGTACTTCGTCGTGACGCCGGGTGTCTACTTCGAAGCTGATTTTACTGGCAAAACCGTTAAGTCGTTGAACGGGGCTAATTTAACACTGTCTGGCTTCGGGACTGGGACGACGATGGTCAATGATGCCATTGTTGTGCGGTCGGATATCTTTGCTACTAATGGAGTATTGCACGTTCTAAAAAAGTACGTTGTTGATGCTGTCTCGGTGGTTTCCAGGCTGACAAGATCGCTCTAGGCCACTTAATCCTGTGCCCAAATAGCATGCATCGTAGCGAGGGTCACACGAGGGTGGGAAACATTCGAAGCCGATGCTTGAGTGGAAGCTTGACTTGAATTCTATTTGACCTAGCCTCGTCGTGAAGAATGAAATCTGTACTGTTATTTCGAATGGAACCTTTCTTATCCAAAACTTTGATTGGGTTACTTGACGCGATCGAGGTCTTTGCCACATAAACTGTCCTCAAGTTTCATTCAAGTGACCTTTCGTTCTTCGCAATGGTTGTAGTGCGTCTCCTACTTTTTCAATGCTCTCCAAAGTTCCACTAAGATCTCGAAGCCAGTAAAATTCTAGGGCGATCTAGTGTGATTTTAAGATGATCAAGCTTTCGGATACTGAGATGGCGCTCATGCTATGAGTAATATTATCGCAGCGTGAGAAATTAGAGGACGGTGTTGGGCCAAAAGCCGCGCAATTTGATAAAGACGTCCCGGAAGACCAAGAGGCATGAGCGGGAATATAAGCTTTACGTCGTAGAAGTCAAAAGTCAGGGAAGTGTGCATGCTACATCCGTCCATCTTCTCTGTGCAATTGCAAGCACGATTCTGGGATTGATCAGGAGCGCTGATCGGCCAGCTTAACTCAAAAGCTGCATGATGACAGCGCGTAATATCTGTTGCGCCTAAGCGTTGTAGCGCCAATTTTCTCCAACCTGATCAACCAAGATCCTTTGCCTCTGGACCAAGTTTGAGTCTGTCTGCTGGATATACCAGCATTCGCCGGCCACATTTCAGCACAATGGCCTGTTTTCTATCGGACAATTCCTTGGTTTCTAATGCAATGCTATCTCAGATGATATCGGGACTCATGTTGCCTATGTTTTGGGGAACCAATCCAGTTGAGGCGGCGCCTTCGTTGTCGAAGCCCGACCTTGGAACATTAGAGTAAATCACCCTCTTTGTTGTGCAATACTATAGAGTTTGCTAAGGATTCTTGAGAAGTCGCCTGAATGCTAGTGGTTTTGACATCCCTCCCGAATTCAAAGTGGATATCACCGTCGACGACAGTGTTCATCTTGAGCCGGAGGAAATTTATCGCATTGCTCTCGACATGATGTATGAAGTCTCCGAATTCCCTTTAACGCATGCTTGGTTTGATAGGGATTGGTCGTCTCCAGATGGAAATATGGGGATCTTCATGGAACATAAAGCATTCAGCAGAAAAGACCCTTCGGAGCTGTATACCAGGTATGTGATATGGGGCCTCTACCATATGATGTTGTCGATCACTCTTTCGAGGCGGTATTGCCAGACCATAGCCGTTCTCAAGTGGCTAGGCGTGCCGGTAGGCGCAATCTACGTCGCTAAAAAAGCATCCCTGAGGCACGATTGGACCTCCGGTGAGCAGAACGGGGTTCCCATACAACTTGGGCAGCAGCAAGATGAGGTGTCTCTTAGTACCAGCGAGGATGTCGGCGTCATCATCAACTGGGTTGGAGAGGTGCCTATTCCAAGGGAACTCATCTACCTCACAACTATCAAAGCCATTGGCGAAGCTGCCGAACGTGGATTAGACCAAGCTGTCCCTACACTGCTTACGACCAGCATTCAACGAGTGTCTTGGCACCTTCACGGTGGAGTCAGTTTTCCCGGGATTTTGAGACCGCGCCATTCACGTCTCGCCGCTCTCCAGACTTTGTCGAAGATGCAAGAGGATCGGAGGTTCCAAAATGTGCACGTGTGGATGAGTGTCAATGGAGTGAACACTGCTGCTGGGGGGTTCAGCCAGGGAGCCAGAATGCTTTGGTGACGATTTCGACCAGGAAACCCAATTGAAAGACGGCAATTTGGTCACTGGTATCGCGCAGTCTGTTCGTCGGCTACTCATAAGAAGAAGGGTGTTTGTTCCGACAGCTGAAGTGACAACTGCTCGCTTGTGGTCGACTGATTGATTGATTGATTGATGATTTGGATGGAGTTAGGGTTGGTTATGCGACTTCAAACAGCCGGGCCAATCATATTCCCGATGATGTCATGGCCGTCTATACTTGTCCTTCCAAACTTTTGGTGGTGTTTAACCGACCTGAGTACTAGGTACTCCAAGAAGCCCCGTCAGGCACGGCTGCCCTTGTGATCTAGTCTCACTTTGTTCCTGTAAGTAGTGCTTCCATCCAATGCACGTCTCGCAATAGAACACCTCCCTGTGCATCGCGAGAACAATAAATGGACGAGAGTACTCAAGTCCGCGCGAAAATCTTGCGCGACGCTCTTGGTCTAATCTAAGTAATCAGACAGAGATAAAATGATAGATTGAGTTCAATAGCTGTCATCGTATAACTGAGACCATCTAGCCCTGCAATGTTGTGCCAGGAATGCACACAGATCTTCGAAGGAGACCTGAAGCTGGAAAACGTACAGCCTCACTGTACTCTGCTAGAGCTTCGACATGCTTCCGAGAACGGATGTCAAATATGCCGGTTGTTGTGGAATTACTTCTCAGAATATAAAGCAGGTACCATCTTGCAAGAAAACTCTCCTGTTGGTTGTGTTGGAGTAAACTCACCACCAAAGGCAATGCCAAGACGTTATTCTATTATAGACTAGCGTGCAAACTCTGTACAATAATCCACATGTACGATAGATAGTACTATTACGAATATAAACACGTTGCATTCTACATATTTGTAACAGATTATGAGCTCGACAATGTCTGTCAAATATCATTCGAATCGATTCATATTATTTTACAACGTTCAAACGTTGATTTCATGCATCGATCGAAAAATCTCTGATTGATTAAACGACGATCAAACTCGAAAACATCAAATTGAATTCACAACGAGTTTATCGTCATTTAATGTCGTCAATAAAATGCATAATGTTTATTCTAACGATCGTCATTCAATTTTTCAAAAATTCAAAAAATCAACATCGACGTCGATCGATGAAAACGTCATTCATCGTTCAAACGAACGTCAAATTCGAACGCACGATCGATTATTCGATTTCGATAAAAACGTTTTCAAAAAACACGAAATTTCACATACACGACTCGATGATTCAATGAATTCGTCATTGTTTCGAATTGATGTTTCGAACTCATCTGTTACGAAATGAAAAAAAAAAACAAATACGACATGAAATTCACACGTTTTACACGACTTCACGAATCACAAACGTTTTATTTTTTTTTTCATTTATACGATTCAAATTTTCAAATTCAAACATCACAATTACGTCAAACATCATTCACAGTTTTGTCGTTTTCATCTCAAAGTCAAAACAGTATTTCAATTGAAAAATCGACGTCAAAAACGATTTTCGAATCAATCACGTTGAATGAACAATCAATTTATCAGTAAAATCAATGTTTATCGTCGAATTTTTACACAACAAAAATATCGATTGAGATTTCATCGATGCAAAAACGAAAATCAAATTCACGAATTTTATCATCGTCGTCGAAAAACACGAACGAAATCTGAATAAAATTCTTTTTTATCTGTTCAATGCAATGAACGTCAATTATCGTTTTTTTATCATTGTCATAACGAATTCAACATCATTGATTTATTGAACAAAAATAACAAAACGTTTCAAGAAAAATATTTTCGTTTTTTTCGTCGATATCATTTTCGATTTCATTGATCGATTTGTTATCTTAACGAACGTCGAATTTTACATCAAAATCGTTGAATTATTACACAATCAATTGATCATCGAAAACGCTGATTCGAAATTCACTGTCGACGTATTTTGTCAAAATATTTTGTTGTTCAAAATGCACAAATTAATTCATTTCAATTATTTCGTGATTCGTCAACGTGACGAATGAATTTTCGAAAACACAAATTTCATCGAAATCGAAATTTTTTTTCTGAATTTCGTTAAAATCATCATCGATACGACAGCAAAATCAAACTCAATTGCATTGATCGTTGATTGCTTCGAAAAATTTAAACGTATTCGTTTCAATACATCAAAATCTGAATACATCGATTTTTTTTGCATCAATCAGAAATGCATAAACAACGATCTCATCAAGCATGATTTTGAAAAATATTATTATAATTATTCAAAAAACGCTTTCAAGAAATGAATTGACAAAAACATGTTTGATCATTCATACGACAAAACTTTGAAAAAAATTCAGAATTCACAATAACAATCAACGTCGTTGATTGAATTTTGAAAACAAATTTTGTTCATTAATCATTCAGTCAACGACATGTTGTGATACACAAATTCGAACGTCAACATTCACGTGTGCAAAAATCGAAATTTCATACATTTTTTCATGTTTCACATCGAGCATGTTGTAATTGCAGACAAAATTCGTTTTATTGTTGAAAAAAAAAAATTGATCAAATTATTGTTCGTTCTTTTTTACAACAATGCAATTGATCAATTCATTGACTTGTCAATTTTTTACATGTCAGATTCGTCAACAAATTTGTTGTCAATATCGACATTCGAAAAACAAAACGTTTATTGAAACATTGAAAATCACATTTTCAAACATCATGACAAATCAATCGAATATGCTTTTCTGCAAAACAACAAATTATACGTTTTGAAATTGCAATCACATCAAATGATTACATTGTCAACAACATCATCATTGTCGCTCATCGTATGATATCGAAATCTGAATCATATGAGCTTTTTTCTATTACGTCAATATTTAAAAAAACTGAATCATTTTTATCAAGACGATTGCAAGAATAATCATTGCGATATTTGCAAACTAATCAAAACAAAAAAAAAATCGAATAAAAAAAATACTCATCATGTCGAAAAAGCGTTTCATATTATTCACACTGATTTAATATCAATAACGATCGAAAATTTTGAAAATGAACGTTATTACATCAATATCATCGATAACAAATCACGTTGAACGAAAATATACATCGTCAAAAACAAACACGAATGATTACAATGTTTTATTAAATACATCAATTGAATCAAACGTCAATTCGATGTTGACGTCAAAATCGTACGTACAAATTATGACAACGAATTTCGCAACACGCAATCAATCAACTATTTTGACAATCAAAACATTGAATTCAATTCAATTTCAACAAATGTTCAGAACGTCAATGATGTAATCGAAACACATCAACGCATTCTCATCATCATGATCAAAACAACGTTATTGACGAAAAACATATCGAATTTTTTGTGATCAAACATCACACATGCAATGACGTATATCAAAAATCGACGTTCAATTTCGTATTTGAAAAATCAATCATCGTTCGAAAATATTTACGAACAATTTTCGAAATTGACGAACATGTATTCATTCGAATCAATCGTTTACGTCGTCATCAACAAAAAAATCAAAAATCATGTAAGGTGTCATGCAATGATATGGGTAAACAACAGGATTCTAGACTGCAGAACTAACTATGGGAACCTGGCAGACCATATGTAGGTGGTTTGGTCATAGCGGGATCCGGGCCCGGATCCCGGTGTGATAAGATAAGGGTCCAAACACCTACCAGGGTCCCAACACATAGTACGCTCGTCACATTACCCCCCGTTCCCTCCCAGCTTCGCCCCGAAGCGACTAACCATTCCTCCCACTCCTCTCATCGGCCGGCGGTTCGAGGGGTATGGTTGGCTAGGGCTTGGATAGTTGAATAGGCCATTGCGGAAGCTGGAATGACCGAAGCAGGTGCAACAAACGTGATCTGGGGTCAGAGATCGAAAGAACGGCGGAGACGTAGGCGGAGGCCATGCGAATGAGGACCTTGACTGCAGAAATGAGGACCTTGACTGCAGCGAGGTGTAGGAGATGCCTGGCTTTTTGTATGGTGAAAAGGCCGATTTCTCTGGCAGAGCAGAAGCAGGGCGGATCGGTTCCGCAGGCGTATGCTGCTGAAAACTCTTCGGATTCGGGGTTTTCAGACCCTGACTAATCGGTGCCTTCTGATTGGCTGCAGGCATGAAGTAAGAGGTTATTCGTGACTGGTGCATGGAGGAGCGTGACCGACGAGGTGGACTAGTGCCGAAATGCTGCGGAGATGCAGAGCCTTTTTGGTGCTGCCGCAGGCTAAATGGCCTAGGCTTCCCATGAAACATGCGGATCAGGTCATCGATGGTGAGATAAGATTTCTGGTGTTTTGGTACAGGTGTTTGAGGAGGTGAAACCGGAGGTGTAAGTGAATTGGCTGGTAGTTTCTCCATCGATTTCGGTGTGATATTGGGTGTCGCAATAGGGAGATGTGAACACTCTGGTGATATCGATGCAGGGGGGGTAGGCGGAGGAGCAAGCGGGCAATTGAACGCAGCAATTTCGGCTCTCTTTGGTGTGAAACCTCGTGTGGCTAGCATTGCTGCGATCTCCGCTTGCTTTGGTGTAATATTGAGTGTGGCAATAGGGAGATGCGAGTTCTTTGATGTGGCAGGCGGAGTGACAGGCTTCTGAGCATGATACTCGCGTATGTGATCGTGGAGCTTATTCTTGGAGTTGAAGCCCGCATCGCAGTGCTTGCAGGTCACCTGCGAGCCCGTACAGTGATATTGAGTATGCTGTAACAGACGGCTCATTGACGAGAAGTGAGCGGAGCATTCAACGCAGCTGTGATACTCGATTGAAGGTGTAGGATGCGGAGGAGTCGGTGAGGTCGATTGTATTGTTTCGGATTTCGAGATAGTAGGAAACGCACATGCTAGGCCTTTGCCGAAGTCCTGTATGGTGGTGAAACTTGACTGACTATTGAACCATGCGAATGCAGGGCCCCGAAGGCATTTGGGAAATAGGTCGAGCACGTCTGACTTCCGATATTGGTGTTGGCATTGCTCGAGGTGTTGCAGAAAGCCCGTGACTTGACTATACAGATTGAACTCCTGGATATCACATATGAGTGTTGGATCGAATATACCGATATCACGGGGTGTTGGTATAGGTCTTGCAGCTTCGATAGCCTCTCTTTGAGCTCGTCGTTGACGTAGAACTTGCAGCCGTTGTTTGGCTTTCAGGATTTCGGCTTTCTTTCGAGCTTGTTCTTTCTCTTCTGGACAATGCATTCTTCGTATCGCGAAAGCTGGAGAAGACGGCCGATTTGCTAAGGAATTAGGTAGGATTCTGAACTGACTCTCGGACGAGGAGGATGGTTCAGATACAGCTAGGTAGTGGTTCGAGTGCTGAGTTATCGTGACGGTTCTGAGGTCTGGTTGGAGGTTTCGGAATCGGCTTTCTGGGGGTGTGAATGCTTCTTTAATCTCGCGTATCACAAACGAGCGGTGAGGTAGGTGTAATGGTCTGAGTAGGCGTGTGGAGGGAGGAATCGAGATTCGTTGGTGGTCTAGAAACTAGAACCTGGTCGACGAAGCTCTGCTGCGAAGTACGCAGTGCTCGGTCCAACTGCCTGCTTCAGGCTATGGTTGAGGCATGTACGATGACATACCCCGGTGGGTTTGGTAAGAGTCTAGAATAATGTAAGGTGCCATGCAATGATATGGGTAAACAACAGGATTCTAGACTGCAGAACTAACTATGGGAACCTGGCAGGCCATATGTAGGTGGTTTGGTCATAGCGGGATCCGGGCCCGGATCCCGGTGTGATAAGATAAGGGTCCAAACACCTACCAGGGTCCCAACACATAGTACGCTTGTCACAAATCATTTGAAATCGAACGTCGAAAAAAAAATTTTCATCGAATATGACGATGACATCATTTATCGAATTTACATATCGATTAGTCAAAAAATCGAACGCGTCAAAAATTTCGATATTTATGATCACAAATTAACATCAAAAATTGACATCGAATTCGATGAAAATCTTATCGAATCAATTGTTGATTCAACAATGATAAATTTTTTTGTTATTCACATTGAATTCATTGCAAAAGAACAAGAAATTCAATTTCAAATTTTTCAAAACATTGAAATTCGATCACATATCAAAATCAAATTTTCAAATATCATCATACAAAAATCAATGACGTCACAACAGCAAAAAAGTTTTCAAAAAATTTCTCAAAAGTACGTTACAATGCGCTCAAACAAAAAGACAACTCGAATAAATTTTTTATATGAATTTTATCGTTTACAATGTCGTAATTTCTGTCAATTTCACGATGTTTCATTTAGCAACGCGTGAATTATTCGCAAATTGAAATTCAAATTCAAATGATTTAATTGTTTTGTTCAACAACATTGTTGATTTTCAATCAATTTCAATTATAAACGTTGAATTTGATACGATCAATTTCGTTTCATTGTCGATCGATTACGTCGAAAACATCGACGTTTTCTCGTTCGAAAAATTCATAACGATGCTGACGATCGACGAAAAAAAATCAGATAATTACAACGACGTCGCACGAAATTTTCATTTCTCACAATGACTAAAAGCAATGAGAGAAAAACTCGATTCTTTATCGAAAAATCACATTTGAAATTTAGTAAATTTCACGTTCGATGAAAGAAAATCGTTGAACGATAAATGAATTTACAAACTCATGTGACGAGCGTGCATCGAATTCAACATCTGAGCAAAACTAACATCGTGCTAACATCGTTATTTTATCATCGAATGTTAAAATCGAAATTCGCCTTGACGCATTCAAGAAATCAAATCTTTTACATATGTTTTTGCAAATCTTCATGTATTTGCTTTCTACTTAGAAATTCTCGTGTAGTTATGTATTAGTTCAATCAATGCATGACATTTCACATTATTTTTAAGTCACTCTAATTTCTTCAAGCTGCTCGAGATACGACAGTTTACTCAATAAACAAGATTTCAATCAAACGCGAAGATTTAAAACGTCAACAATCAAATTCTAAACGTGCAACGAAAACGAGAAAATTTTGCTCACGTGAAATCAAAAGTTCAGACGATTCGAATGAAAACATCGAAGCTCTATTTCACGCAAATCACTTTCTAAGAAACAGCGATTCCGAGTGTGAATTTTCACGAAAAAATCATTTCGATATTTTAGCAAGACGACGACGAGATCGTACGCTACAAATCGAAACGACGAATTGACATTATTCTCGATCATTGAACGAAAACGACAAATTGTGTAAACGACGTTCGATTTCATCAGAAATCAACATTCATAACGAAACATCACGAATCAAACATCAATTATTCACTTTGTTTATCACATTTTTAAACAACACACTACATATCACTCGTTGTCTTTCGCAACTGATAGTGATCAAGTAATGATTTTTTCTATTTTTTATTGCAAACGTTCTTCGATTTCGATCTTCTTTTCTGCAAATCAAATTTTTTTTTTTACAAACAATCATGTCATTCAACATATTCGCATTCATGAAACGCAAACGCATTATTCAAATCGATCGTATTGTCGTTTTTAAGTCAGAACAAAAATTATTTGATTTCACTGTTTTGCTTCTTAATCCGAACATTTTCTGTTGTCATTTCGAGAACGTTCATCAATTTTCGATAAAGAAAACGATTGTGAAAATCTTTTCAACATTTGTATTGAGACACAATTGATCAACTGAATTCGTCATGACTCGACATCAATTTTTAAAATTTTTGAGAAATTACGCGTCGATAAAAATATCGACGTAATTTGTATTGCTCAATGAAACGAACATGTCGATAATTACAATAGACTTGTCAATACGATTCAAATCATTCGAAATCAACAAATCGATTTTAAGTTTAAGAACAACGATTTTCTCATCGAAAATCTTCAATTCACGATCGAGAACGTCATTCTTCAAATCAACTTGAAGAGAATCGATATTATCGCTTCCGTTTCATCTTCGAATACAAACGTTACAAAAAATAAAAAACGTAATGTTAAAATTTCGAATTTTTTCAAATTCTCACAAAACACTCCGAAACTATCATATGAAATCTGAGAGCAATTGACTCGTGACAAATTCATTATCAACAATGATCATTATTCAACGAATCAAATGAAAACTCTGATCGTGTTCTTATGACTGAATGAAATCGCTCGCGATCATGTCTTTGTTCGACGCAAACATGACTTTTTGTTTTTCAAAACGATCGACGAGATGTTTATTCTATTGATTACAGTCTTTGCCGAAAAGAACACCGATCGTATCGTGCGAAATAAGTTCAAAAATCTCAAAATGAACATCAATCAACGCTTTTCGAAATTCTTTTCGAAATTCGTACTTTTGTCTAGTCAATTATTCAATTATTTTCAACAGACATTGACTGATGAATTTCGCGAAAAATTAACGTCTATTTTTCAGCGAATTATCGTCAGCAATGAGAAGTTCAACGATGTCAATTCGTTGAAAAAGTTGATCGAGACTGTGAATCAAGAACTTCACAATCTGAAAAATTATCAAGTCGTTAAATCTGAAACATTCACTCGAACTGATCAATCAATTAGTAAAAAAATCAACGTCAAATTTTTTATTCGTGTTTCAATTTCGTCAACTCTTAAGAGATTTTTCGTTTCAAAGTTGATCGCGCTTAAAAATTTTCAAGCTAAAAAAACGTCGTCGAATTGTTACAAATGCGAAACGTCGAATCACTGATCAAAAAATTGTTCAAAGTCAAAGTCGACTGTTTTTTACATTCAGAAGATATTACGTAAAAAAAAAAACGTTTTGAAAATTCACAACATAATCGACTTTTTGTTCAAAAATTCGATTCAATTGAATCAGTCTGTCACGAACGATGAAATCAACGAAATTAGCGAGAAATTCTCGTCCGAACATGAGTCGAAAAAAGTCTAAATTTCTTCAAAGTCGCGAAAAAAATGCTGTCGATTTCAACAATGTTCAAAACATTCAACACGTTCAATAAATTCACAGACAATTCATTAGTCATTCAATGTACATTAGTTTTCGATAAATACGAACACAACGTGCAAGCATTAGTGAACACAAATGTCATTGAATTTGCTTTCATTGATGAAAAGATTGCGCAATTGATCTGTGAAAAGTTTCAAATAAATTCTGTAATTTTTTCATGATTCAAACACGTCAACGAATTTGACGATCGTTTGACTAAATTTATTATTCATGTCATCTATTTCACATTCACAATGCAAAATCACTTTGAATTATTTATTTTCATGTTCATTACGAAAATAGACGTTCACTTTTTGATTTTGAATAAATTTTGAATGAACGCACACGACGTGATGCTGAATATGCAAATCGACAAAATCATTTTTAAATCTGATCGCTGTATTCATTTCGAAACGTTTAAGAATTTGAAAACGTTCTTTCAACAACGACATTCGTCAAAGAATATTTATTTATTTTTTTCACGTTGTCAAGAAAGTTTTCAGCATCGATAAGCTTTCAGAAATATACGATTTTGCAAAAACGTTCATCGTCGAAAACGATCAAAATTCGATCATTTCGATTTACAGTTGAAAATTACGTCGAGAAAAATGAATTTTTCTCGAAAATCGTGTTAAATTTCAATTCTCGATATGTCATTGAAAAAATCGATAAAAAATATTTTTTCGCCAAACTCTCTAAAGAGAAACAACGTATTAAAATCATAAAAGAATCTCAACAATTTACATTCATAAAGTCTTTTATTCGAAAATCGAACTTAATCAAGAAATTCATTCGACGATTTAATCGACGATTTAAAATCACGATTCTCGACAATGAGAAATATAAAAACGATTTAAACTTCGATACATTTTTAAATGTCTTCTTTATCGACGCGATCGTTTTTCAATTCCTGATCGAATTTAAAGAAAAGAAAAAAAAAATCAAGACGTTTTCGTTGATCATGAAAAAACTAAATGAAATCATTGACAACGTCAAAAAAAATCTAATTCAAGCAAAGTTCGACTTCGATATGAACTCAAAGAAAACGTTTAAAATTATGAAAGCAATCGTAAAAGAATTGAAACGTAAAATTTCTGACTTTTTTAAACGATTCGAAAACGTACTCAATTTCAAAAAAATCGATAAATTATTTTTTCACAAATTTTACGATCACAAAATCGAATTGACTGAAAAATCGACTCAATTGTCTCGAAGCCGAATCTATTTTTTATCGTTTAGAAAACTCGAAGCTTTACAGAAATATTTTCATGATAATTTTCAGAAAAAATTTATCAACTCAAGCAAAACATTCTATGTTTCGTTCATTTTATTCGCTGTCAAATCAAACGATCAATTTCGTTTATGTGTGAATTATCGAAAACTGAACGTCATAATCAAACGCAATAGTTATTTTATTTCATTAATTGAAAAAACTCTCGCTAAAGTTATCGATTGTAAATTTTTGTTCAAGCTAAATATCATATCGATTTTCAACAAACTTCGAATGAATTTTCAAAGCGAGAATTTTACAATCTTTATATGCTCACTGAACATTTACAAATATCACGTATTGTTTTTCGAACTAATCAATGACTCAATCAGTTGACAGTATTACATGAACGATTTGCTGTTCGAATACATCAATCATTTCTGTCAAATGTATCTGAATGATATTTTCATCTATAGTAAAATTCGAAAAAAGCACGAACGATATCTCATTCAAATATTTCAAAAATTGAAAAAAGTCGAATTTCAAATCGACATCAAAAAATGCGAATTTTTTAAGACGAAAATTTCATTTTTAAAAATCATATTGTCAACGAAAGATTTACGCATGAATTCTAAAAAGATACAAGACATTGTCGATTGAATTCGTTCAACGTGCATCAAAAAAATGCAAACATTTGTAGACTTTTGCAATTTCTATCGACGTTTCATCAAAACATTTTCGAAACTCGTCAAATTTCTGACTCGAATGATCAAAAAAAAAACTGATTTCGAATGAACTGATTTCGCTAATGAAACGTTCGAAATCTTGAAAAAACAAATGATCGAAACTTCAATTCTTCGACATTACGATCGCAATCGTAAAACAATTTTAGAGACAAACTTTTCGAATTGATGTTTAAATGATGTTCTATCACAATACGACGACGAAAAAATTCTTCATTCGATTGTTTTTTTCAACAAAAAAATGATTTTCGTCGAATGCAATTACGAAATATACGACAAAAAACTTCTGACTATTATTCGATGTCTGAAGCATTGAAAATTCGAACTTGAAAACATCGATGAACTCGTCGAAATCTACATCGATCATAAAAATCTGAAAACATTCATGACGAGCAAAAAACTTCACTTCTCGTCAAATGCGTTGAATCGAAATCTTGATCGATTACAACATCAAAATTCAATATCAATTCGAAATCAAAAATGTTAAAGCGAACGTTCTGACTCGAATGCTTGAATTTCGTTTTGTCGATGACGACGAACGAAAATTCTATAAAAAACAAATTTTGCTGTCGTTTTTTCGATTGCAATTATGTTCGATTGACGCTCAAAACGATTTGTACGAACGAGTTATGCAAATCAATCGAAAAAATGAAAATTGCATTAATCATCATCAAATTTTGATCGATGAGCAAATCATCAACGAAAAATAAATTTGCAAAAATATTCCGATCGAGACGACGTTTTCTTCAAGAACGAAAATTTATGAGTGCCAGATCGTTTAAATTTTATGATTGAAATAATTCGCGATGTTCACGATCAATTTTTCTGTGTTCATTCAGACATGAATCGCACTGAAAAATTCATTAAACGTTATTATTATTGATTTAATATGCGACTGTTTATCAAGCGTTACATTCGTAACTGTCACAAGTGTCAACGATCTAAATCTTTACACGATGATCGTTATAGGTTGTTAACATCATTGTCAATATCTAATCAGCGATGAATAGATATCTCGATAGACTTCATAATCGAATTATTTGAGTTCAAAAAAAACAACGCTATTTGCACTATTATCGATCGATTAATCAAGAAACGACATTATGTTTTTTGCGTGATCGATGATGACGAATTGACAATCGAAATTTGCGTCAAAATATTGTTTCATTACGTATTTCGCACGCATGATTTATTTTCTTCAATCGTTTCGAATCGAGATGATCAATTTGTGAGTCGCGTTTGAAAAGCTTTTTGCAAACGTCTAAAAATCAAATGTAAATTGTTCACGACGTTTCAGTTTCAGATCGATGATCAAATCGAGCGAATTAATCAGAACATTGAAATTCGTTTACGTTTGTATTGCAATTATCGTCAAAACGATTGAATTGATTGAATCGACATCATGAAATTCGTTGACAACAATGACGTTTTCGCAATCATCGAATTCATTTTCTTTTTCATCAATAAAAATATCATTTTCGAATGATCTTTGATCTCAATTTGAATGATTACGAAATCATTAAAAAGCGCTTATTAGTCAAACAAAACGAATTCATTGTCGAAAAAATGAATCGCATCATCGAGTGAATTAAAATTAACGTTGTCGATGTCAAACAAAAAATGACAATTCGAGTCAACAAATCTCGTTTCTTTATCAGTTTTGAAATAAAAAATTATGTGTGACTAGATCGTCGTCACATCAAAACGATTCGTTCATCTAATAAATTGAATGACAAAAAATTAAATTTATATTTCGTTATCAAAAAACGAAATATTGCTTACGAGTTCGAACTGCTCGATGACATGCACATTCATTCAGTTTTTCATTTCTGACTGCTAAGAAAAGATCTCAACGACTCATTGAAAGAACAACACAACGATTTTTCGAAGCTCGTTATCGCAGATGAGACGTTCGAATGAAAATTCGACGATATATTGTAATTTCGATATCACTATCATCATTTTCAATATCGTTGTAAATGATCGAGCTGAAATTTTCACGATCGCATTTGATATTATGTCGACGACGATGAATTTCAAAATGCTCAAAATATCGTCGATGCTTTTCACGAAATTAATCTAAAGACAACAAAATCTGCTTTGCGAAATGATTAGATCGTGAACTTGATTATCTATGATCGATCAAAAAATTGTCATCGAATTCGTTACAATTCACTCTCAGATTGTCGTCAATGATTTTTCTTCTTTGTCATTCGCTTCGTTGTCACTTTGCGTTATTTACAGTCAGAACTTACGTCGCATGAAAGACTGAATCGTGTCAAAAACATTTTCAGAAACTGTCGTCAAATCTTATTGAACAATGAATGACAATGTAAGTTGTCATGCAATGATATGAATGAACAACAGATTGTCAAGAAGTTCGAACATTTACAAGTTCGTCAACAAAATTCTCAATTGCTTACTAATGACACGCGAAATTATCTATAAAATTCGTACAAGATGCTTGCTTTTCAGAAAATTTAATACATGCATATTTTGCTGAATGCATTGTACGAATCAGCTGTTTTATATGCGATAACGTCGACGTGTTAATCGTAATGACAAAGATTTCATCAACTTGATCAAACTGCTCGTCTCGTGATATCAATTTGATGTTGCAAAAATTCTCAGATTGTCGATACGCGAAATCGAATCTTCAATGATTCGCTTACTAATGCTCGTCGAAACTACTTTTAACGAATTGCATGAGTTGATCATTTTTCAGAACATTCATTGCATTCACGCTTTGTCGCATGCAATGTACACATCGACTCTCGCATATTCGAAAATATCAATGCATTAAAAGCTGTCACGACGATTCTACTAATAAACTCAAACTGTTTATTTCAAAATATAATCATATGAATGTTTTCGAAATTTAGACGAATCTATTTTCGCTGACGGAATTTTTTTCGCGACATTTCGCGTTTATTTTTCTGTCTCGACGATCAATCAATTCGACGTCATTCAGAAGCATATTTACATCGCGCAAAACGTTCAAAAAGAAAAATCAATTAATCGTTTCGAAACGAAGCTGACGAAAAACGAAAAATAATGTGACGAACGTGCATCGAATTCAACATCTGAACAGAATTAACATCGTGCTAACATCGTTATTTTATCATCGAATGTTAGAGCCGAAATTCGTCTTGACGCATTCAAGAAATCAAATTTTTTACATATGTCTTTGCAGATTTTCATGTATTTGCTCTCTACTTAGAAATTCTCGTGTAATTATGTATTAGTTCAATCAATGCATGACATCTCACAACTCAAACGCAATGTCGATGACGTTGTAATACGATACAAAATTAAATAATGCGTCAAAAACTTTCTACAACAATACGACATTAATTTTGATCAAATTTTTGTTTTCGTCGTCAAATCAATGATTTTTCGAATTTTATTCGTCGTTGTCGTTTTTTTGAATCTGAAAATTGAGCAAATGAACGTGAAAATCGCGTTTCTATACGAATTCATTGATTCAAATATTTACGTTAAATATTCGATTGAATGTGACAATGACAAAATTATTTGCAAATTGAACAAAACATTGTATGATTTGAAACAATCATTCAAATTCTGATATAAACGTTTGTTTCAATTTCTTTTACAAAAATTAATTTTCAATTTTTTCGACGCGAATCAAAACATATTCGTCACGAATGCTGATTTCAAGAATCTTATTATTATTACATGAATCGATGATATCAAAATTATTGCTTTCAATAAAATCATGATTAATAAAACAAAAACAAAACTCAATAATGTTTTCGATATGATTGATTTAAAATCAATAAATTTTTATTTTGATATGATCATTTTCAAAAATCGCGAAATGCACATAATTCGTTTTAATCAAAAGACATATATTCAACGCGTCGTTAAAAAATTCGATTTACAAAATGCGAAATCAATTCGAACATTCATGAAAAAATCATTTGATTCAATTTTCAACGCTAATCAAATCATCGATCAAAATATCAAACAATATCAAGCAATGATGAATTCAATCATGTTTGTAATGATAAAAATCAAATCAAATGTAACGAATGCGATTTTCATAGTCAATCGATTTGTTCAAAATTTCAATTTTAATCATATCAAAACAATCAAGCGTGTTATAATTTATCTCAATTCGACGATCAATTTTTACATAATTTACGACGATAATTTCAACAAAAAATTAGACATCGAAACATATTGCGATGCAAATTGAATTCGTGACAAACTTTTCAAAAAATTCATCGAAACATATCTGTTTCTATTAAACGACGAGTCGATAAATTGAATGTCAAAATTTCAATTCATCGTGATCACGTTTATTTGCGTCGTCGAATATATGATCATATCATTCGTCGTCAAAAAAATTATTTGATTCAAACAATTATTCGTTGATTTACGAACTCAAAATCAATCGAACAATTACGTCAAAATATTGATAAATATTGACAGTCAAAACGTCAAAACATTCAATGAGAATTCGATACATCATGATCGCATCAAGCACGTCGATATCGTATATCATTATGTAAAAAACGAAATTAAAAAAAATCGCATTGAATTCAAATACATAACGATCGACATCATGTCAATCGACGATCTCATCAAATTTTTATTTTCGTTCAAATATCAACGATTTATCGACATGCTCGAAATGAATTAAACATCATGATTTTATACTTTTGCAAATTCGAGAAAAAGTGTTGAAATAAACTCATCATCAAAGACAATGTCAAGACGTTCTTCTATTATAGGCTAGCGTGCAAACTCTGTACAATAATTCACATGTACGATAGATAGTACTATTACGAATATAAGCACGTTGCATCCTACATACCTGTAACAGGTTGTTTGGTTGAACGAGGCAGAGACTCTTCGTTCCTTGGTTATGTTGAAGGCATCCCTGCAGATCTTTATATACTTTCTATCTTTCTCGGAACCGAGTTACTTATGTCCGAGGAAGAGAAAGAGCAGAGATCTTGTTTCTTGGTTTTAGAGCCTTACGCAGGTCGGTCAAGCCCGCAGCCATTACTTTGAGGAGATCTACAGGCTTTAATTCTCAATCTTGTCCAGATACCGTAGGATTCATAGATTCCCAGGTAGTAACAAGTGTCTCGGAAGATTCTTGGCTACTGGCTCAGAAATGGCTTGCAACATGCTTCAAGCATCATACTAGGTGCCAAGTCAAGCATCAGCCGAAACCATTCCGTCCCTCGCGGCTCGTGGAGATCTTATCACTTGGTCAGGAGTATGATCTCCGTTTGTGTCTCGCCAACGAAGATCCCCAAGAAGGCTCGTACTTGGCGCTCAGCCACCGTTGGGGCAATGCTTCGTTCCTGAAGCTTAAACTCACAAATCTAGCGGAACTCCGAAAGGGATTCCACATTACAGATCTCCCGCGTACATTCCAGGACGCTGTCGTTGTTGCAAGAAGACTAGACTGTGTGTACATATGGATAGACTCACTGTGCATCGTCCAAGATTCAAAAGATGACTGGCTGTACGAGGCGGGTTTGATGGGCGATGTATATGCAAACTCTTTGTGCAACATTGCAGCCACTTGGAATCTCTCCAGTGATGACGGTTGTTTCCCGGAGCGTAACGGTATGGATGCGAGGGATGTCATCGTAAGCTCCAATTGGACCAATCACAAGCCAACCACGTTTCGCGTAGTAGAGAGCAGGCTTTGGGAAGATCTGATCAACTCCGCGCCATTGAATAAACGGGCTTGGGTAGTTCAGGAGCGGCTGCTCGCACCTCGAGTGCTCCATTTTGGTCGCACGCAACTAGCATGGGAATGCCACGAGCTGGATGCTTGCGAAACATATCCTGCTGGGCTTCCACCCACCCAGAAAACCACACACAGCATTTACAAAGGCCTTGATCCAGATACAGACGGCCTGAGGTTGCAGTCGATGGGCGACTCGCGATCTGCTCCGAATCTCCACACATACCACCTCTGGAACAAGATTGTAACCGGATACACTGCGGGTGAACTCACCATGCCATCTGACAAACTCGTCGCCATTTCAGGTGTAGCAAAAAGAATGCAAGCTCTACTCCAGGACGAGTACTTGGCTGGTTTATGGAAGGGAACTCTAGCATCAGGATTACTTTGGATGGTAAATCGTGGAAGGCAAGCGAACGGGCTTCCATCTACAAGGGCGGCACAGTATCGTGCTCCTACCTGGAGTTGGGCTGCACTTGATGGTCAAGTTGTACCGGGACGACCCAGCGTTGAAAGGGTCTTGGTATCCGTGGAGGAGGCTATAGCGGACCCGCATATCACTGGGAATCCCTTTGGTCAGCTAAAATCTGGAAGGATACGTCTGCGTGGTGCGTTATTGCAAGCAAACGTTTTCCTTCCTGAACAACCGTCATCGCGAGCAGAGAGACTGAATGTGCAGTTTCCCTCCAGGGATGTGACTGGGGATCAGTGGGTCTACCCGGATGTTCAGGACGAGATTCCCAAGCCATCCATTTTCTGCCTCTTCATTTCGGTCAAGAATAGGTATGACCATACGCAGGTGCAAGGGTTAGCTCTCCACTGTATTGACTATGCGAAAAATACATATCAACGCGTCGGTCTATTCGAAGGTCAATACAAGGCACCCTATAAGGATCTTCCAATTCAATACCTGAAGTCAATTCGTAGGGTAAGTCTCTCAGAGAACGCTGATATGAAGACAGTTATTTTACTTTAGCCAAGTTCAATTCAAGAGCGATTGTTGTACAGAGTCCCTTTGATGGCGATTCGGATAATACACTCAACAATTAGAACGCAGGATTTTCTCATCCATCATTCAAAACACAAAAGTTTCTCGAATTAACAAGCTCCAACGTAGTTGAACCCAAATGAAGACAATCCTATGATCTTGCTGCTAACTCCAGTGATATGCACACCAACACCTCTCGATCAATACCGCATCAAGCACCATCAGCCCCACAAACATGATCCTCAGAAGTCGCTAGCCCACCAACTCACCAAACCGGCGCCGGGCAGCGGTGGCTTTGGCAGGTATTTTCGACTGCCACTCGGATCCCACTTATGACATGGAGCTGGCAAATCCTCACACTCCAGCACCTTCTTCCTGTTGAATGTTCGTAGCCAGAGCGCTATACGATGGAATCACGAGTCATTATCTGCTAATCCATGCAACACCAGGCGCAACTCTCCTAGAGCATACATCGCGTAATTATTTGCGATACTAGCTGCAGCCACGGGACTGAACTGTGCTAGGGCATGCGTTCGCCGTTGGTCGTATGCTACTTGGTTGCGGTACTGGTAGGCCGGATTACTTCTTGGGATGTCCGCTGGGAAACGATAGTCGATCTGTTGGTTGTTGCGTGTGCCGCTTCCAGTTACGAAGCCTCCTATGAAGGGGATGCGTGTCATCTAGGAAACCAGGTAATGTTAGTGGACATCGACCAGCTACGCTTTGAGGAGGAGAGTTGGTATAGTTGGTGCGGAACTTACTTCATGTAGTAATAGAGGTAGATACGAGTCTAATCTTATCACGGTCTCGGCGTATAAGCTCAAGGTTGATCACGTAAGATGGTTCAGGTGAATGCGGGCCATCACTTGTACAAAAGAGGACTCTCTTAGTCAGGCACTTTCTCATCTTTTCGCGAGATTACATCTCAGGGTGATCATACTGCGCCTTCCTAGATACGAGAACCCTCCAACTTCCATATCTTTGAAATGGCCTCTATGAGTATACAAAAGCTGGTGGTCCTAGAGCAGTTTCGAAATATCAGTAAAGGTTCCGATTTCTGCAAGCCTACCGACAGTGGTCTTGACAATGAACGCTTCCACAACTTTCCCAGCTACAGAAAATAGAGAAAATGTTATATCGTATCGCCCTGTTAGCTCTTATATTCATTTCATCGTTCCATGCCCAGACGTCTATCACTGCTCAGTGCTCGAGAACCCTCGACCCTAGCATCGACGCGAAAAATCTGATCGCTAATCCGGAAACCCTTGAACCAGACTTCATGCGAGGAATGTTCTGCAGCTTTTACAAAGAGACGCCATCAGGTAACTTCAGGTTCACCCTATTCGCTTTGCAGCGATAGCGAGAGTAGCGACTGCACGAGAACTGATAACAGAAATTCTTGGTCAGTGAATGGACAAGACACATGTCACCCTTTCAGCAAAGCGTATGTTCTGCTGGCTTTGTAAGTTACTGTCGGAGATGTGTCAAGCAAGTCGCACAATATGTGACGACAGCAAATCACAGAGCGATATCATCTTCACCTGCATCAAAAGCGGCTTCTCGAAAGGGACATTCGACGATGATGGCACACCCTATCAGCTCTCAATGGAAGTCAAGCCGAACCAAAATCCTACACTGGCACCCGCATGCGAGATAGATCTGAAGATTAGGGTCGAAAAAGATGCCCTGTGGGAAATGCGTGGATGGATGTGTGCGGCTGGAGGCTGTGAGGGCTGGCTCGATAATCGCGAGCTGTTCTCTGCTGCCGACAATTGTCGCCTGCATATTACAGGAAACCCACTTGACCAGACAACAACACAGTTCTCGCAAACATGCTATGATGCCACGATATGTTCTGCTCTTGGTGATCGACCACGGCCAGCAGGTGCGTATAATAAATGCACCATTGCTGACTCGTTGATAGGAAACTATCATTCGTGAATGCTGGTAAAAAGGTAAAGCAGGAGGCACCATCGACGCTGGCGGAGATCAAAGCTATGGCTTCGTTGTTGGTGAAGGTAATCTTTCCGCGTTCCAGAGACAGGATCTAGAGGATCTGAATGGTAATGATGGGTGTTGATTTGAGATTCTTTGTTTTAGAAATGATTCGATCGCACTAGTTTCAGTTATTCAGCTCCGTCAGCGTCATACATGATCTCTTCTTCACATTCATTTTCCTTGTCCTCACAATTCGTCTAATCAATTAGCTTCGTTCGCACTTCCATCGTCGATACGCTCGAAGTCTTGATTTCTCGACATTCGTTCCACTCCTTTCCTCTCATACTTGGCCTCATGATTCTTCATCATCCACACTAAACCCCTTCGGCTTTTGGAGAATTTTTGGAGCGCCTATCCTTGGTCAGCAACACTCTTTTAGGACCTTTCCTTTATGATCCCTAAAGACTTGAACAATAGATTCAAAAAGAATCGCCTCGCTTGAAAAATACCTAATAGTCTTGTAGCGCCCTGACCTGCTTCTCGTCTTAGCATGGGTGAATCCCCTTTCGTAGGTAGCCCAGCCCTGTTCTTGACCAGGATGGCCTTAGACTGGAGATGAGTGTCTTGAAGGACATCCGTAGGCATCGAGCAATTAATACAGACCTCAAGTGTTTGCCAAAAGCGATAACACCAGACTTCTACTCACAGCTGACTGGTATAGTCTCAGGCTGTCGTCACAAAATGCGGCTGGTCCGGCGTAGTAATAGGCGGTCTAAGTCCACGCTGGCGGCTGTCGGATGTCAGAGACCGAAATTAGCAACACTCCATAGAACACACTCTATAAATCAATATCTATCGCTTCCTCTTTGAAGAACTTACTACCTCATTGAATTAAACTGATTTCGACGAAAAACATCAAAGTTTCTGTGCAATTTTCTCGCAGCTTACACACGAATCAACAACTCCATATGATTTTCACTTATTTAGCTCAAATTGTAAACCAGAATGAGCGCAATTCAACGCTGCAATAATAATAGAAATCGATTTATTATCGCAATAGTTCTGAGATTTTCAAGACTTCGCTGCTGTCAGATGCCTGTTCGCGAAAAAGCTCTCGACAAAGTTTTTTTTTTTTAAAAAACTTCCGGGCACACTTGTCCTTGCATATATTCTAATAGCCGACTCTGCAAGGAGCGCGTGATCTGGCGCATGAAACCGAAAGGCTTGAAGATCTACCTTGCCTTGATCAAGCAGCCGCGACTCGCGAGTCTTGACCATAAGGCCGTACCGGATCCCGTTGCAATAATTGTGTTCAAAGCATTTAAGAGATTCCTTTGAACAGCAGTTTTGGCAGAGATACAGAGATGGTCATCTATTGGCCTTATCTGACCTTTGTCTGCCTCGCAGTAGTTCTTGTAGGAAATGCGCAAGCCCGCGACGTATCGCCAATGGAATACCTCGTCTGGCCAAGAATAAACATTACCATGGAGGATGTAAAAAGCATCGAGACTTTCCTCAAGAGCGTAGCATCAAACCAGACACAACTGTACGCCTCTGAAATCCCTCCAGGATCAATTCCCTCATTTTGACTGGCAGTCTTGGACGACGAATCCTCCCAGATAGTATCCAGGCATGCAGATGTAAGCGTGAAGGCTGGATCTGTCTTTGTTGTAGACTTTGTAGCTGATTCCAATCATTAGGTAGTCGAGATAAGTCTCAATGAACAATATCCCGAAATTGAAGATATTAGTTTCGGACAGGCAGTGGTATGCTTTTCTACCAACAGCCATCAGCTAATTTTGTAGGACTAATACTCTCAGGTGCATCCAAAAAATGTAACCACGCGCTTTGCTGGACATCAAACGCTTGATGATCAGGAACGTTCGATTTTCTATGACACCGGTGCACCACCAGATGAGTTGAGAGTACTATCCCAAAAGCCAGGGACAACATTCGAGGAAAATCCCGGTTTTTGGTATTCTATCGATGAACACGAAGAGACTTTTATCTATGAGGTCGGTTGGGGCATCAATATAGAACACACCGATTTCCGGGACCCGCGTCGGAAAGTAGAGTGGCTCTATCCGCCGCAGACGAAGCGCTATCACATGGATACTCCTACGGAGTTGCCAGAAACGTGGGCCAAAAGCGAACACTCCACATGCACTTCGTCCAAGGCGGCTGAGAGGAATTCCGGTGCTGCGAGACATGCGACTCTGGTCGTGGTCAAATTTATAAACACGCCAGCGGGGCGGGCGGAGCTCATCGAGACCATTGCGCAAGACATTGTATTCAAAAGACGAACCCATCATAGCGTGGTAAACATGGCGCACGGCACCGCCAAAATCGATAAACCCATCCAAAAGATGAATTCTGATATTATGATGCTTGTAAGGCGAGGTGTTCCGGTCATTCTGGCAGCAGGAAACTCTGGACCCGGGTAATCATTTCTTTCTGCATTTCCTCTCAGTTTTCGATTTCTGCGATAGTGATGAGAGATGTCTTGACATTCACATCTTGTGCCTCGCGGGATCTCGATCAGCTTCGTCACGGAGTATCCCGCTCGTATGGCTGATCGCAAGGACAATCTCTGGGGACCAATAGTGGTTGGGGCTGTTGACAACAAGGGCAACAAAGCTCCTTGGTCCCAAGAACTTGAGTATGGTAGAATGCTATGGGCACCTGGGGTTGACATCGAGTGTGCCAATTCCGCACCCTCTGTTCATGACTATGTCATCACATCGGGAACGTCGTTTGGTAAGTGGGATGAGCGAACTTGGGGGAATCGGTGCTGACTGTAGCGCGATAGCTGCTCCGCTTGTCGCGGGTGTGGTGGCAGAGGATTTAACGTGGATGAATCATCTAGGGCTATATCACCCTGCGCGTCGGAATCAATACATCTACGATAGGTTGCAGTGGATAATACGGAGCGGTCTGCCTGTCATCTGGAATGGTATGGATGGAACTAAACCCGACCCCAGAAAACCTAGACAGCCGGAGGATGAAGGAAGGAGTACGAGATAGGAGAACAGCTAGGGCACTCGGAGAGAAAATGTTGATCGAGGCGAGCTCATTGGCAAAAGGAGTACGAATCCTTCAATCCGACGAGATGATCATCGGTGATACCTCGAGCGATCCAGTGGACGGTGAAGGCAACGGGCAAGCTCGGAGCCAGTTGCCACTTAGCGAGACTTCATTCCCTCTTCTTCGTCTCTTCTCTCTGGTCTCCTTCACCGCTTCTAGACATCACCCTCCTCCTCGTCCACGTCTTTTATGGATTATGATCCAACAAGTGGATTCGTGCCACATCCTTCCTGTTCCTTTCCGACGTCATCTTCCAACCGTCTCATGACTTGGCGGACTTGGCGGACTTGGCGCCAAGACAACCGATGAGTTTGAAAGTAACAATGTCCCGCCCGTATGAAGGGAGATGGATGGGCAAAACAAAGAAATGCATAACAAACTGCGGACCTAGAGTATCCGAGTATGACCAAGACCACGGACCTCAACCCCGCTTCCAAGCCTCCAACTCCCTGTTACTCCTCTCGCCGATCAACTTCGGGTTATTGGCTCCGCGATTGCTCAGCCGCATTAAGGTGGTTTCACGATGACCGATCACAGCGATGATCCCATACTACTTTAGGGCGGTCTTGCCCCCCGGCACCACAACGTTCGCACCCGATGTTGGACCGAGCTGATCAGCTGAACCACCAAGGCTCGCAAGGCTAATGTTACCTTGGTAAGATTCCATTTCCCAAAGGTTGAAACTCTAGCTGCGATTAGCAGGATATTGAAAGACGAATAACAGACCGTAAGATTCTCTAGCACCATTACGAATAGTCTTGTGCCACAGTTCGAATTTCTGGCACACGACCGAGCAGTGCGGATCACTAGGTATTCTACACAGGTTTCGACCAATAGATATAGTTTCCTTGGTATCTTTACGCATGAATGTCTTGAAAGTGTAAGGACATATAAATCGTCGATCTCGACTCTTACAAGTGCATTTCAGCTTCCTACAAGCCTGAAAATTACAAACTGTAGAACGTCATGGTCGGAGAGGTGCGAAACAGCCCTAACGGCCACATACCTTACATAGAGCTCAGCTCCCCTCGTCTCAACTCCAATTGTTCGAAGCAACCGAATGAGTTGTTCAGTTCTGCCTCCCTCCCGTCTCACTGGACATCGAGTCAACAGCATCCTCAGTCACAATGGCCGATCTAGCAGAAAAGTCTTCCAGCGACTCTCACGATGAGAAAAATGTAGCACGCACTCCTGAGCCTGAGATGGCTGACTCAGCTGGTCGTCGCAAGTCGGTGGCCCTCAACATTGTGGAGAACCCTCTGAAGGTGGGCGCCTTGCTGTCTTACTCTGCCTAATTACTTCCCCCATTCTGAAGTGTTGACGCTGACTCTCTTCCTCCCAATAGCGCACCTCTCCAGAGCAGACCGTGGTCAATGCCCGTGCTTTCGCCGAGTCAAACGGCATGGCCGAGCATGCAGCTCTCTTCGGTCGGGCTGCTCTCATCGCGCGCGACAGATTCGAGATCGTTGATGAGCTTGATGGACCGGAACGCCAGGCGCTGGTAAAAGAGAGGGATTATAAATGGCATGGTCCCTTCATGCTCTGGTACTCCATCTCCCTATGTGCCATTGGAGCCGCCACCCAAGGATGGGATCAAACTGGATCCAACGGCGCTAATCTCAGTTTTCCCCAAGCCTTTGGTCTCTATGATTATGAGACGAAAGCTGTCAGGGCAGGCAAAGACGAGTGGATCGTCGGGATCATTAATGCCATTATCTTCTTGACCGCCGGTCTCATGTGAGTAGCCGCTTAATCAACCACTCACGTTCACATCCAGCGCTGATCTGGTCAACAGTGGCGCTTTCATCGTCGATCCGCTGAATCACTATTTTGGCCGACGAGGCGAGATCTTCATCACTGCTTGCATTCTTACCGCCACCCCGATTGGTTCCGGATTTGCAAAGTCATGGCAAGGACTATTCGCTGCGAGATTCGTTATGGGTATTGGGATTGGCGCAAAGAATGCCACCGTCCCTATTTACTCGGCTGAGATGGCCCCCGCTCGGATTCGAGGTGCCCTGGTCATGTTCTGGCAGTTATGGGTCGTGGCAGGTGAGCTGCTACTTTTGCTGGATATGAGCCTTTTACTTATTGCTCTTCATAGGTATCTTTCTAGGTTTCTGCGCCAACGTCATAGTCAAGGATACCGGTGACATATCTTGGCGTTTGCAACTCGGCTCAGCCTTTATTCCATCCTTTATCCTCGGCTGTGGTATCTGGTTCTGTCCCGAGTCTCCTCGTTGGCTCATGAAGCATGGCAAGCTCGATAAAGGATTCCGTTCAATGATGCGCTTACGAGCCCATCCCATCATCGCTGCACGAGACTACTATTACTCCTACATCATTTACCAGGAAGAGCTCAAAGTGGCGCGTGGAGCAGGCTACTTCTCTCGTTTGTGGGATTGTTTCGCCGTCCCCAGGATTAGGCGCGCCAACTACGGAGCCTCGACGGTCATGATCGCTCAGCAGATGTGTGGCATCAACAGCAGGTCACCCCTCATTTCGCGCCAATGATCGTTTCTGACATCTCGCAGTCATCTCGTTCTACAGCTCAACTATCTTTGAGAAAGCTGGTTACAGCGCAGTTCAGGCCTTGTACGCCTCTCTGGGTTACGGTGCTATTCAGGTTTTGGCTACCATCCCTACGTTATTCTTAATAGACACCAAAGGTCGAAGAACCTTGACCTTGCTTGTGAGTTTCTCCTAGCTTGATGTACGAACAGTGCTGATTTTTTCCCTGCAAAGACCTTCCCTGGAATGTGCATCTTCCTTTTGGCCGCGGGTCTGTCGCTGCTAAAAGACTACGGCAGCAAGGGTTCGCAAATAGGACCAGTCGCGCTGTAAGTCCCTGGCGAGTGCTTACAACACTTCAAAGGACTAATCGCCTTCGTCTATTAGGTTTATTTACCTCTTCACCATCTGCTACTCGCTAGGCGAAGGGCCTGTCGCTTTCCAGTATTCTGCTGAGGTTTTCCCTACCATTCAGCGAGAGCAAGGGATGGCTTGGGCCGTTTGCATCAACAATACTTTCGGTATGCATTAAAAGAGCTTCCCGTATTTGACCTCGCACTGATGGGTCACCTGTAGCCGGAGTACTTAGCCTGACCTTCCCTCGAATGCAAAGCGTCATGACCCCAACTGGAGCTTGTAAGTGGAATCTTTGGATACACCCACACCATCATGCGCTTACCCAGGTCACAGTCGGCTTCTATGCCGGACTTAATCTCATCGCATGGTTCATGATATTTGCCTTTGTCAGAGAAACCAAACAGCTTACCCTGGAAGAGTTAGATCGTAAGTCGACATTCGTCGTGTTTGCCTCATGTCTCTTCTGACATCGTACACAGAGGTTTTCTCAGTCCCAACCAGCAAGTTCCTTCGTCATGAATTGACCGTGTGGCTGCCCTGGTTTATCAAAAGATACATTTTCCGAAAGAGGCTGCCTAAGCCGCCGCAAATCATTGAGAAGGAAGAGAAGGTCGCCAAGGTCCTTGATGAAGAGTAGAGCGAGAGAAGCCTCCGGCTTGCATAGGATATAGAAAACTCTTCTGGGTGTATCATGAGACTTCATGCTGACAAAGCGTAGTCTACCTTAGCTTTTTCAGCATTGGATCTTCGCATAACGCAATCAAAGAGCGAGCAGCTCGATTTAAGGGATAACTCAATGACAATCACATATGTTGCCCTTACGGACTGTTAGATGACCCTTTCAAGTGTCTGCGCCCTCCCTTCAAGGCTCACTCGATGTATTGCACTGCTAGAGGTCAAACACATGTTGCGTGATGCATGTTACGAACAGGGTGAAATACTATCGTATCATTTCAGGGTACTAATGGCTTGCATGTGAGACGTCAAAGACGATAAGTAGACTTCTCATATTAAAGATACACAATTTACATTCTACATTTTGCAATATAGCTCAAGTATTTGAAAATCTTTGATAGGGAAAAACTTTTTAATTGTCCTTCAAGTTCTCAATCATTGTTGTCTTCAACTTTATACGGCACATCACGATCTACTTTTGCAGCAAACAAATCGTCATTGAAATCGAATTGAAAGAACAGACGTAGCTGCGACTTGTGCTGTTTCGGGCAAGAAGATGCGCATATCGGAATGAGAGATGCGCGTGCCGGGAAGGGAGGTGCGCTGACCGGTAGCCTATAGCAAATGTAACTGTTCGATTCATCTGTTCGTCCTTTTGGTTGATAAGCAATCAGATGTAGAATCTAAAAAAAATCAGAAGTATGTTTACGAAATCTCTGCATTATCTGTTTTGACATGATTGTTTTCGCTCAATTTCTTTGCTAGCCGAAATCATATCTAATCACATATCTTCGAGGTTGAAAAAGATTCAAATTGTTACCTCATCGAAATCGTCAAAAGAAGAAGTTATGTATTTCATCGGAGATCGTAGTTTCTGGGAGAGGTGGTGGCTAGATTCCGTGAAAGATATTGATCTCCGCTGGAGATGATCATCTCCAGCGAAGGGCCTGGGTCCCGTCGGAGGTCGTGAATCCCGCCGAACATCGGAGCCCCTTTGATATCGTTACCCTCTAGAACTTTGGCTTGAACGCGAAGTCCGATAAAGAACAGAGATCTCTTTACACTTGCTATCATTGTCAACAACGCGACAACCCTCACCAAAGCGAACGAGATAGATACCCAATAAGTCTCCATCTCTAATTGCACCAGCATCCACACCACTTTTGATGCCGCAAATATTTCCAGTCCGTCCCCACTTCCATCACGAAGCACGCGGCTGCCGATCAGTGAGAAAATTCTTCTGGGCCTGACCCCTGGGCTAGGCAACCTCATCTGTACGCCTAAATCCCCCAACTGAATCTCTGCGGCCTTCAATGACATTCTTCTTGAAAGAGCAGTGGCTGATCTGGAACCCTGGGGAACAGCTTTAAAGCAATCTGGATCGATGCTCTTGAGGATGAGGCAATCTTCGAAGCATCGCAAACCTGGGTGGACAAAGCGAATACATATACGAGAACGGTACGCCAATACAGTACCCGAACTACGCCTTGCCAAGTCAACAGGCAATAGCACGTGAAGTAGCTGAACAGTTTGAGTCGCAAGTATAATCCTAAGCCAAAATACCACAGGCTAGTGAATGGTGGAGTCAAGCTTCCTCGTTGAGAAGTAAGTGTTTGTGGTGAAGGGCGGGATATTATTTGGCAATTGCCTCGCAGTATATTTTACAAAAGCTTACAGAGACTTTCGCATAACGCACGAGGTCCTATGTCTAGCATCCTCACCACCCTGAGCCATCCTATATCCTCTGTTCCGCCTACAGACTCGGGACTACTCCTCACTCGCGTCCGTGGTTACCGGGTGGGAACGACCATGTGCGAACGACCAACCAGTCAGATCAGCACGGCGCTGCATCTGATCTCTAGCTTTTACACTGCACACGTGCCTGAAGCACCACAACGGCGGCATGAGTCTGGACCAGATGGCCTTCTTCTCGTCCTCGGATGTCGCCACATCATCGTCTTGCCCTGGGTTGAGGGCACGCGACCAAATCCACGGCCAGCCGCCTCGATCCCTTCCAGCTGAATGCTCTGTGGTCGCAGGTACAGCGGTAGCATTGAGGTCGGGTGCGGTGATGGCTATCGGTTCAGGGAAGTCAGTTTCGGCGTGGTGATTGCTTGAATCATGGAGCTTACCCTCACTGGGCTCGACTGGTAAAGCGCAAGCTGTGATGGCTAGCAGGGCTAGGGCCGGGAGGTAGAGAGTCTTAAGGTACTGCATGGTATTGTAGGTATGATCACGAGCGGCGATATCGAAGAAGATATGCCAGGGGGAGTCTCTAGATGCGCTCTGAGGGATGATGCTGTCAGAGGAGTTGTCTGAGGAGCGAAAAGAGAGTTGGAAGTACTTATGGACTTATTGCCATTTGGTTTGGGGCTTGAATATATGTAATTATAAGTGAGCCGGCTTCGTATCTGGACCTCGGATATTGCAGATGCCTAAAACGGTGACTCTCGATGCAAAAATAGGGCCTGACCTTTGATATGGTCCATCGCGTGGAGTACATACAGATCGATAGCGTATAGCAAGGCTTCGAAGACTGGTCCGCGATCCGAAGGCATTCTGTCTCCACAGGGCTGGGTTGATGGCAGGTACCCCATGGTCGAAATGGAGTCAATGGTCACCACCGTCGAGCTTAACGATATACCGCGGCTTACTGTCGTCCACTACATCCAAAGTATCCCGCCAAGGGCTGGATGGGGTGCATATACGAATGAAGGCTGAGTTGCGACATTTTGAGCACGGTAACACAAGCTGAATATGAAGGTCGGATTACTCTTGGCTCTCAGTCGGGACTCTTCCATAATGGGATGTATGCAGAGCTGCTTTTCAGCTTTGTAGAGAAGTCACGCCGTCGCTCAGGGTCCCAGAGTGGGTAAGCCAAGCATGCACTGCATGTCAGCAATAGCCTCGCCTATCAATTTCGATCGTGCTGAGCCTCGCAGGGCTTACCTGCTTACACTCGACCCGCAACTGTCCGGGTGGAGGAGATGGAAATCGCAATAAGGATATGACGCTGCAGCTCTGGTACAGCCAAGGTCTTACGTGTAGTCCGAACGCACGTAAAGTGGAAATGTACTCCAGCACCGAGGTCTTGGCTGGTTCTTACCGCTATTCCTGCTGAGTGCCCGAGGTAATGTCTGTGTAGAGCTCATGAATCTGTTAAAAGCCTCACTTCTCGGTGAAAGATGTGAATTTGACGTTGGCTTGACTGTCAAAGTTGTGATACTCAGACGACCGCACTTGACCTGATACCATTGATTTTCATTCGCTCAAGTTCTCATCAGTGGTTGTGAAAAAGGCAATCGCAATGGCTTCAGTTCTTGACGTAGATGAGTCGCCAGGCAAGATGTACGCTTTGGCGACAGTTCTTATGTGGCTGGCTTCTGTGGCAGTAGCCTTACGCTGTTGGGCGAGACGAATGACCAAGGTCGGTTTGGCCTGGGATGACTTCCTCATCGTGATTGCTCTGGTAGGTCTCCTAAAAATCAATTCTTGGGCGAATGGAAGAATTATTAATAGGTAACCATAGCTATTTACAATTGCGACCGGCGTGTGTATGCTGCGAGGCATGTGAATCTTCGCCGCTCCCATTTGCAATTACTTACCAGCGCCTTTGGTAGCAACGGCTAGTGGAGACCTGGGTAGACACACTGAAGTTCTTGCGGATGGCTGGCCAGTTTTCAATGATCGTCTCGAGGTTCTGTTGCAGGTAAGCACTTTGAACTTGTCGGATCACCGAGTACTTATCGCCTATGATATAGATGATCTTTGCCACACAGATAACGAGCACATTAGCTTTTGGATTCACAAAGCTGGCCGTACTTTTCTTTTACAAAAGGTGAGACAGTCACTGTTCGCTGTCCAAGATTGATTCTGCTGACGAGAAATTAGACTAATCTCTGGTAATATTTTCACTGTCGTCGTCTGGACTGCAATTGCTATAACAGTTAGTTGGACGGTCGCATTCTTCTTCGCCAATTTACTTCAATGCCTACCTCTGTCCATGAATTGGATCGGCTTTGGCGCGACCGCAGATGCCTGTATCCATACCAGTCGGATGTATATAGCTCAAGGATGGTCTGATGTTTTCACCGATGGTGAGCTATTCAGGACGTTTTCTTTTTTTGCATCTTCTAGGACTGACAGTATGATCAGCGATCATACTCTCCTTACCAATACCCTCAGTATGTAATCCAATGATCGATATCACGATCGCTAACCGGAAGGTCAGATCCTTCGTTTGAACATGCCAAGATCAAGCAAAATTGGAGTGTTATCCCTACTATTGCTTGGCGCACTGTAAGTCCTAATGACTTCCTCCTATTGGTGTTTCCTAATGTTACTCAGGGTCGTGGTAGCCAGTGCAGCCAGACTCGCGGTCTTTTACAAAGTAAACAGGGGTAAGCACAATCATCCAAGCCTTGCAATGGATGGCTGATCATCACGAACAGATGTGAACTCTGGCAGCTTGGATATTGCTTGTAAGACAACCTCCAAAGTCCTAGTGTGCCGTTGAGCGGTCTTTGCTGACACTTATGAATTCAGATATCTTGACGCCAACAGTGTACTGGTTAATGGTAGAAGCAAGTCTAGGAATCGTTGGCGCATCACTTCCATCAATGCGTCCTATAGTCAGGAGATACACGCCTGAAGGAGGGTTCCGGGAGCTTCGAGAACGAACATCGTTGCAACCATTCTTTAGCAGGATCTCAAGACCTCTTTCCGCTCTCACAAGACGATCTCAGGGCGACGCACCGTCATCCTCTCTGGAGTCGCTGGGGAAAAAGTCAGGACAGTCGGAATACGAAAGGCCCACGTTGCTGGAAGATAATGCTTGTTGTGATAGCCGTTGGTAATTGAGCTCACCGAGCGTGGCTCGGATTGGGGACGGGGTTCCAGATTAAGTGGTCCAAATGTCGGGCTGCGCATTTGGGTCTTACTCCTGGATGAGATGGAAGGCAATTCTGCCGAGACTTCGTGCGCACTTGGCCCACAGGTAAAGTGGATGCCATGTTTTATTCTATGCGAACCAGCCATCAGATCTATCCATGACTCGTTGATGAACTCTTTTATTTTTACTTTGCAAGCGGCTCATTTGCTGGGAATGATTCGATTTTGAATCTCCGTCTTGCATAAAAGTCTCGGCGCCCAGTGGAAAAAACGATCAATGCGTTAGACGACGAGGCGACACTGCCGACCATGCGATACTATCATCGTGCTTTCCCCGTTCACTTCCCACAAGATAAAACACCAGAATTCTTTCGAGATCGATTCCGTCCTTGACAATTATCCAACATGATACTCTTTCGTATATGTACGCTTTTGTTGGTGATCTCACCTGGCTTATCTGCCGTCACTAGTTCTCCTGCCTCAGCCACTCCACAAGCACCAGAGCTCTGGACCCGCGAGTTGGTCGAAGGTTATCTCTTCGAGGGCTACAATATTCTTCTGTGTGGCGACCTCGCGAATCGGACGGAGAAGGCCAACAAACTCCTGGGGTTCCTCCAAGCTATGAAATTAGAGCTTGAAAAGCTAATGGACGACGCAAAACTCGGCACGCACTCCAAGCATGGCTTCGCCGCATTCTTCAAGTCTGATCGCAACATCAACCAAGTCATCGCTCGGTACCAGAACATAGTGAAAGGTCACCCTGTGATTGTATCCGAAGCGCGAGCAGCAGCAATTCACGGCAACCAGACACCACAACCGGCATTTATCTGTGTCAATGAGGATGATTCCAGGACAGCAAAGGCACTTGAGCATTGTAAAAAGCGACCAACGGAGATAGTGCTCATCGAGCCTGGGGTTGAGTGGGTGATGGTGTGTCCTCAGTTCTTCGATGATGCACAGGCGAGAGATGCGGCACAGCCATGCCCAAAAGTACAGCCAGACGGAAAATTCAAGGAGGGAGATCGGGCACTATTGGCAGGGAGATATGCGGATGTGGTTCATATGCTGATACGGCTGTATGATCGCGCGGCGACGTACAATATCCAAGGGGCGCAGTCGATGCAGGAAGCTGTGGAGCTTGATGCAAGAAATAGTTTAAAAGTGCTGTGGCATATGGTTATTATGCTGGTGGTAAGCTTCAACGTCTTCCCTCGTGAGATAGTGATGTACTGACGTTACTGCCAGCTCTCTTGGGCAATTGCACAGACTTTCCCAGAACGAGAGGGCGACTAGACGGGGAGCTAAAGGCATGATGGACTTCAAGAGAGTAGTAGACTCCAATCACCTTAGCTCCAGAGCTCTCACGATGATGCCTGGTGGCCCTGCTACCCTCCATCACAGACGCTCTCCACACTCGTACTGAATCGTTGTATTGTCGCTCTCTAAGAGTACTCCGAGCGAATTAGACAATAATCAATGGCACTTCTTCTGCCTGCCCACCCGTACGAGCAGAATCTCTTGTGATTGGCACAGAATCCCATTGACGCCGTCTCCACGATGGTGATTCTCCATGACATTCAAACATCGGAATCCCTACAGAGTTTGAAACTACTCGAGAAAAACCAAAGCGGACCACGGTGCGAGGTCACGATAAACTTGATTTGGCCAACACTAACCCATTCCAGCCGCCCCTAACGGTCACTAACTGGTGGACCATCCGCAACCGGCTAATCGTGGCTTGACCACGATAGTTTGCCGTTTTTGGTAATTGGGTCATAGCTTTTTCCCATTTGTGCTATTGGCTCGCGTGACTTTCGAGGATGTAATAGGAACGTCAATCTTCGCAAGTAAAGCCGAGCAGCGTTGATTCCTGGGGTACTGATGTCAAATGGCTGAGCTAGTAGGTTTCTTCTGCGGGGATCCAAACCCCAATCCAAGTTGTTCCTGGCAACGGATGACGAAAAATGGTACCGTTGGGAGTTCGGAAGTAGGCTAGAGGCCTAGATCCAGCCTGGATATTTGCGTACGGTATGACATCTGAGTAGTGGCCAGTCCCCACTACAAAACCCCCTTCTCATATGTCCATTGCCTCCCGCTTGCCCTTCATCTCTGGCCATCATCTCCGTTTCACTCTCGTAAGGCTATTCAAGAGTCTTCTACGATGCAGTCCAAAGTGAAGCTCCTTCTTATTTCACTCCTCTCCACCACCGCACTCGCATTCCCATGGCTCCGACCGGACGCTGATATGACAGATATCCGCCGTGGAATGGAAGCCATCAGGAACGATCCGGAGACATCCCAACTGATCCGAGATCTATGGCACCAGCAACAGAACGAGAAAAGAGCCTTCTTCGAAAACCGAGGTACTGAGGCAGGTGACGAAGTCGAAGCTCCGCATCTAGGGGAAGAGAGCAACTGCTCCGAATTGCATGCCGCACCCGTTACAGGACTTTTTGCCAACCAACATCACGGGGTTGAAGAAGTTTCCGGAGGCGGCGTATCCATACCAGGATCCCAAGGCGTCGGATCAGAGAGGCCCTTGTCCCGGATTGAACACTTTGGCCAACCATGTATGTATAACCCGGGCAGCGTGGCTAGTTCCGTTGTAAAACCGCAATGCTAATACTTTCATCCGTGCAGGGATACATCAACCGCAACGGAATCACAACCGTCGCCCAAAGCGTCGCCGCCTCCGCCAAGGTCTTCAACATGGGCGCAGACCTCGCCGCCTTCCTAGCCGGCGGCTCCGTCGTTTTCGCAGGCGACATCCCCTCCATGACCTACTCCATCGGCGGCGCAGACGCGCGCACCAACTCCCTTGGCATCGTAGGCGGCTCCTGGGCACCGAAACCGGACTGTCAGGCCACCTGCGCTTCAAAGAAGGTGACGCCTCCGGCACACGCTGCGACTTCTATCTCTGCAACGGCGACAACCACAACCTGAACCCGGGCGTCTTCGCCGACTTCCAGAACGCGGCCAAGACCGTGGGAGCAGGGCAATACAATGTACGAGCCATCACGCAGCATTTCGCAAACCAGTACAAGAAGTCTCGAGACACGAATCCGTATTTTTACTTCTTCCCGCCTCAGGCCGCGCTCACCAGCGGCGCCGAGTACTTCCACGCCGGGTTCTTCTCGAATGGGACGATTGGCGCAGGCGGCGTCGCCAACGAAGCCTCGATTGCGTCCTTCAACGGGGCCAAGTTTGACTCCAAGGGCGGTATCACCTACATGCCCGAGCAGATTCCTCCCCAGGGCTGGTATCGTCGCGGATACCCCATGTTCCTGACCGAGGGGATTCAAGGCATCATCACCCTCTACGCCGGAGCCGCGGCCATATTAGGCCAGCCTCTGTTATTCGGCGCCAACACTGGCACTCCAGGCTCGTTCACCGGCTCATTCTCCCTCGCCCAATGGGCTGGAAGTGGCAACTATGGCGGGACAACCGTCAAGGGCGTCGCCTGCGCCCTCGAAGGGGCCGTCTACGGGAACTTCGTGAGCGAGTTTTCGAACATCCTCAATGCAGGTACTGCAGCCGTGAGCGCTTTAGAGGTGCCCTTTGGCCAGTATGGATGTCCGGTGCCGACCGGAGCGCCGCCTCAGGAGGCTACTGCCAAGACTTATCCTGGGTATCCGAAGCCTCAGCCTTGCAAGTTGAATAAGATGCAGAATGGATACAGTCAATGTGCGCCTGATACGAATACCTACGCCAGCTTCAATACTCCGAAAGTCCCGTTCTGCTTGAACAACCCGGTCACTGCGGCACCTGCATCGAATCCCTTGCCTGTGCCTTTGGTAACTTGAAACAACCATTCACCATATTTGGTTGAGCCTTCTCTTACTGCATATCCATGAAGGTACTTGGAACCCTTTGCCGTCGATGGAAAGGGACTGAGTAGCTGCTGCGGACCTACATGGGATGGGGAGAGGCGTGCCAAATACAAATTCAATGTAGATATGAAGGAACACAGAACATAAGATTATGAGCAATCATGATATGTCAAGACACGTTGTACGAGTCGATATATGAAACAATTAGGCACATACTCATTATTTGCTCACATGGCGTCCTTACCGAACGAACTCGTAAATCCCATCCAGCTTTTCCTTTTTTCTTTTATTAATCAAAGTGGTTGCGCCCCAAAAAGGGATTGTCACCATTTGAGAGGATCTCTATCTTAGCCAAAGGAGTTACAAAACCAAGGGTACTGATTATTTCCCACGAACGCGTGCCACAGGAAGCCTTTTGTGAGTCTGATAATATGGATCTCCGACACACATATTCTATTTGCCAAGCCATCCTGACACGTGAACACTAGACTCCGTCAAGACTGCGTAGGGAAGTGAAAGGGTGCTGTTGTAGAAAGTCCTTGGCGTGCTCCGTCGCAGTGGCTGTCGTCCTGTTACAACATTTTCCTTTTTTGTCATACACGAATTTTCCGGGCAGAATTGAGGTCTAACACGTGGTTCAATTAGTGATCATGGAGCCAAAAAAAGCAGTGAATGGTCCAAATGAGACTTAGCTTATTAAGGATAAGGAGAACCGAATGAAAGAGGATTGGAGAAGCTCACTACCTTAGTCATCATACACAATCCTACCAGCCAGGACCCTCCTCTCGCGTCTATCCAATAAACCCTCAGTCTCCTCCACTGCAATGCCAGCTCCTGTGAGTCCCGACTTGATCTCCTCAGGCACCGGTCTGAGAGACTCAAACGTAATTTTAGTGAGATTTGGTAGTTTCTCGGCTTTTTCGTCGATCAGTCCTCTGAGCAGATCCCGCATGTCTTCATCGTTCGAGCGTTGGATGAGCGTGAGAGACTTGACAGAGGATGGGAGAACGTCTACCAAGCGATTCATCAACGACTCCAATGTAGTCCCATCCTCTTCGTCCTGAGACGCCTCGCTGTGCGAAGACTTGTCATCGGTATCCTCACCGTCTCCTGAGCCCTTGGCCGCTATAGCTTCAAGGCGTCTCGAACTTTGATCTTGAAAGAACTTCCCTTCACGTAAAGCCTCATCATCCGAAGCCTGATCAGGCTCAACCCTCTCAAAGGCCACAATCTCCAGACGGAGAAATTCCAACACGTTGAACATCTTCATGGAGCCTAAATACTGCTGTTCCTTTTCGTCCTCACTCAAAAGCTCGGGAAAGTGCACCCATATATCCAGCGACTCCAAAGTAGCGGTAGTACGGCTTCGAAGGGATTCCAAATATACATTGGGCCTGTAAAGTGCGTCTCCCACTTCAGTGCCGCTATGATGATATCTGAACCTTTTCAAGGCCGGAATACCGAAGATCAGTTCTTCAATAGCGCTCGACTTTACAGCACTGTGCGTGATGTCAAGATCCGTAACGTAGCAGGGCGTAAGATGAAAGCCAGGCGGCCAATTAAACTCTTCATTGCAATCGATGCCTGATCCGCTGAAAACACGCATTGAGGGCAACATCCCGAAAGAACCAAATTTATGCATGGACTCAGACGTAAGTGAGCCCGTCGGAAGCACGGAGAAGTGCCGAAGCTTGGTGAGGGCTTTTCCATGAAAAGTAGACTTCTCGTCTCGGTTAGCCGCTGCGATGTCCTGGATGATTTGGGAAAGCAGCTCGCTAGCATCGCCCTGCGTGCAATCATCGAAGACCGATTCCAAGTTCGGAAGAGCAGTTACAAGAAAATGTAGGGCTTCCCATCCGTCAAAATCCTCCGGTATTGTGACATTCACGAAAGAACACCCATCGAGCAAATTTCTCAAAGCGGCACAGTGATTCGCTGTAATTGATCTCATCCCCTCCTGAGTTTCGTAGTCTCGTGAATCATCGAAAGTGTCGCTGTTGCCCAGATAGAGTGTTCTGGGATAGTAGGCTATGTCTGGTTCCTCGATGATGCGGTTCAGAAGCAGAAATCCATTTTTCGGGTCTTGCGGAACATCAACCAGCGCATCGTTGTCTTCGAAATAGCCAATTCCTAGAACCGAATACTCTTTCTTGAGCATCAAATGACGCTTGAGAGGCTTCTCGGCTAGAGCGTAAACACGTTTACTTGTAAATGCAAGGGATTCGAGGTCTGGGGTGGAACAGCCTGAATGATGTGCCCAAGGATCTCATTCGGAAGACTTAGCATAGTCGGCATTGCAAGCACTAGACGTTTCGATGAGTTCGATAGCTGACGCTTTGGATGGTCAGTACGCGTTGTGAAGTGGATGCAGAGTAACGAGGATACAAGCAGCGCAATGGACAACAGTTTCTCGGGTACAACACCGAATCAAAAGGGTAGATCAGACTTCAAGTTATCACAAATGTATCAGAGCAGAGAAGGAGAACAAGTGCGGAAGGAATTGGGACGAAATAGGAATTGTAAGGGATTTAGCGCGTGCTGACATGTGCTGTGCATTGCGTAGTTGTCATCCGAATCATTTGAATGAACAAACAACAGTAGATCGAGTGGATCGATGTTCTCGTACGGCAGACACGACCGAGAAAGCTATTAAACTATCAACTCAATAGGTCCTGAAAGGCAGCACCGCTTCTTTCAATAAGGGCATGCTAAGTAGGGGTCATTCATCCATTCGGCGAGTATGCCCTCTACGAACCCGACAAGTTGCTTCATGATGGGAGCAAGAACAGTCGTCATGCAAAGGTCGAGATCATTACATAAGTACGAGGTGAAGACCAGTAGGCCCGCCTAAACTACCAACCATGAGCCACGATGGACATCCTCATCCATCTCCATCAACTTCATTAGCCTTACAGATGCGGCGTATTCAGTGCCATTACCATCATCAGTCCCGATATCAAGCCCGCACACGGCAGCGTCAGGATCCACCCGCAGAGAATAAACGCCAGTTGCCTCCAATTCACCGCCCTCGCATCCAGGTTCATCAGCGCAACACCCATCGTCGCACCTACCAGACACTGCGTCGTACTGACCGGCAGCGCCAACCGACTCGCCAGTAGCACCGTGATCGCCGCCCCCAGCTCCATCGCGTACCCTCTCGTGGGCGATAGCTGTGTGATCCGGTTTCCCAGCGAGCGCATAATATGGAATCCAAAGAACCAGAAGCCCGCGCCCAGGAGGAAGCCCGCAATGACGAGGATCCAGATGGGTGTGGAGGTACTCGAGGTGACAGTGCCGTCTTGGTAGGTGTTGTACGCCGCGACCCAGGGTCCGACCGCATTGGCGACGTCGTTGCTGCCATGCGCGATGGACATGATCATCGCGCTCAGCACTTGGGCGTACGTCCAGAGATGCTCCACCTTGTTGTCGTACCGTTTCGCCCGTTCGTGGGTTGCGTGCAGAGCGATGGAGTCATGGGAGACACAGTCGCGGGTGACGCCTTGAAGGAGGATGAACTTGACGTAGCCAAAGACACGTTTCGGATTGAGAATAGAGAGATGGGCGACGGGGGCTAGGAAACGGTCTTCGGGCTCAATGATACGTTTTGATGCTACAGCACGCTGGTGGAGGCTTGTTTCGCCTTTTTCCAGAGCGGTGCTTCCTTCCGTGGCGCTGTTTTTCATGCTGTCGGTTGAGGATGCGACGTCGCTGCTGGAGGAGGCGGCGGTGAGGTAAGCATTTTCGTAATGGTCCACGACAACTCGGTCGTCCTTTGCTGGAAAGTAGATGTAGGGATCTTCTTTCCAAAGCATAGGCCCGAGGGGAATATGCCAGAATTTGATCCTGCTGTCTTCCTTGACCAAACGGCGATGGAAATATGGGACAAAGAAGATGTAAGCGATAGCCAGGCAACCAAAGAAGACTCCAAGCACGATCCCTGCTGCCTTACCGGCACCAAATTCCTCCAGAGATGGTGCATTCGGGGCCTCGACGACAAGGAACAAGGCGAGGATGGCGCAGGTGAAAGCAAGGTAGACAGGGATGGCGCGCATCGCTTTTTGGAATGGATCTTTGCGCTCCAGGACGCCGAACTTGAGTGTTGCGAACAACAAAGCGGCGAAGGCGGCGGCGAGGATGGGTGCAATAGCCCAGGATGCTGCGATCTGGGAGACGCTGCCAGTGGCCCACCTCCATTTGATAGGTGCCGAGGCTGCGAAACCAACACCGACCAATGCGCCGACAACAGTCTGCGTTGTGGAGACTGGGAAACCGGCGCGGGTAGCGATGATCAGCCACGTCGCGCTTCCAGCCTCAGCGCAGCCCATAGCAAGAATGAGGACCCCTGGGGAAGGCTTGAAGCGATCAATGGTAATGATGCCGTTCTTGATGGTCCCAGTGACTCGATTGCCCAGAGCGACCGCACCCACGAACTCTGTGATCATGGACAAGAAGCCGACTTGGGGCATGGTCAAGGTACGTGCGGCGACGGAGGTGGCATAGGAGTTGGCGATGTCGTTGGCGCCATTCCCGAAGCTGCTGACGCAGAAGAAGATAGAGATGAGGGCTATGATCCAGTCATACTTGGCGACGTTGGCTGCTGGCATCTTGCGGCAGTGACAGCGAACAGATCAAAGGTTCTGATGATACGGGTTTGGCAGGAATATTGTGCCAGCGTTGCCAGGGGGGATCGGACGGGAAGTATTGCAAAGCCATCCTCTTCTTTATATCCAGCATCCCATCCCTGATGGCCAGCCATGCACTCCTTTGTCCTCTCTTTCTCTCCCTTCTCTCCATCGAGGAGACGACGACAATTGTCGCAAGAACAAACCATGGCGAACGCTTGAAGCACGTGTATCTGGATGTAATGGAGTGGAGTGAAGCAAAGGGAGTCCAGAGTCCTCCGCCCAGCAGCGGAGAGTCTCGGCGTGTGACTTGGCGACTGGGCGTGTGGTGTCTTTCCCACCAGCGGAGAAGTCACCCCCGCGGGATCTGCTCCTTGGCCTTTCTTGGGATTCCGGGGGCGGTGCTTCAAAGGTCTAGATGCCTAGGCATTTACGTGAGCGATGACTGGATGTGATCGCGTTAGCAAATCTCAATACAGTCTGTCCTGCACAACACGTGTGTGCCTCGGTGCATCCCTAAACCCACCTGAGATTGCCACCGCTGGCAGCGATGCGCTACGACATGCTTAACCAGCTTTCCCACCAAATGGTCTGCGTCCAGAAATTTGCTTTATACCCATTTCTTGTAAAAGTCAAACTCCGTAGTGCACCTCCTGAACCGATGTATCGAGATCCCCTTTCCGAGTTTAGGGCATCGAAGAGTAGCTTGGAGGATCCTCGATCACCATCGATATCGTGGCTAATTGATGACGAAAGCTGCCTGCTAGTAACTTGTTGATGTATGTGTATCGCACACTTTGCCTGCTCACGGCAGTCCCACATGCTATTGCTTGATTTGTTCCCCTGCATCCTTATCCTGCGGTACCACATCGTGAGCCGCCTCGATCTTACACAGCACTTCTTGACGTTATCTCCACCCAGAACACCTTGATCATCCGGAACCCCGTCTCTTCAATATAACCAGGTCCTTCTGGGATGTCTATGACCTCCGAGGGCACCCTGGCGTGATGGCCGGTGGTGCCGCTGCTTATGTTCCTCGAACAAATATTTCCAATTTGCCTCCCTAGCATGTATGCATCCTTCTCTTAGGTGACAGAACCCAGAGTTAAGGAGACCTTTTCTATCATGTGTACCATTCCTCGGGCCCTTCAGAGTCGCGGAGAGGAAGCGCTATGGTGGTGTCGACAAGCGTGGTGTGAAGCCGAGATACGCGGCGGAGAACTCCATACGCATTATCGTGTGCTCCTCCAGCCTTCGCGCACCATCAGAGCGCGATGCTGTGCCATTTTATCTTCGTGGGTAGGGATGGAATAGGACACGTCATCGTTCACCGCATCGGCAAACAGTAGACCTTTGTGTGAATGTAGTAGATTGATGGCGCCGAGAGATCTAGCGCAGTCAGTACAGGGCAACAGTGCAAGCGTGGGGAATGGGGATAGTACTTAAGGATCCTAGGCTTGGAGCACAGCGCCTGCAATAGTGCTACTTCAACGCGGTATTTGATACTATCAGACGGCTCGCAATGGTTCTCAAAGGAAGTCTTGATGATCACCCCAGGGTGCTTGAATTGCTTTGTGACAGAAACTCCTTCGCCTGTAGAGCCGATGGACAGCTACGTCTGTTGGATGATGAAGCTTTTTCGTTGTTGTGCAACGGCTGATGCGTCTGCCATACTGAACATGACTGGAGAAGGACGTGACTGAGGCCATGTGAAGCTCATCAGGACATGTCCTTGATATTATTGTTATTGTTTACGGAGTACTTGCTAAGACTTTGGGCTTCAAGCACTTTAGGGTTGTAAAGATCTTGCCGCTGTGAAAGTAGGATAAGATTAGGGTTGAAGGTGATTGTGACCATTTCATCGCCAACTTCGTCAAGGCCACGATGGGACCGTTCCCTTATTGTCGCTGCTTCTTGGGTCTTTTGGGGATTCATAGGAAACCTGGACTCTTCCTTTGTTCCCGCAGCCACGATGCCTTGATCGGGGCAGATTTCCTTCTTTAAGGTAGGTTGTGCTGTCCTCTACAGGACAAGATAGAATATCGACACATTCGCTTACTTTGTCACCTTTGGATGAAGGTACCTCTAAGAGTGCTCATATCGTGTGCATGGAAAAATATGCCTTGCATCCCATTCTGGGTCCAAAAGCCCGATCGTTATCCGGACTTTTGCCAGGCGCAGATATTATTCTGCAGGCACCCTCCTTCCTCCAGTCACAGACCGGTGTCTGAATATCGTTCGTCGGAAATTCTACCATGTCTACTCTGTATGAGTCAGCCAATCTATTTAGTCGCTGCCTTCATGCCCGATGCATACGCAATGGCTCTTGGCTTACATAGGTCGTTGCCCTCGCTCTTCGTTCTCAAACACGGATTTCTAGCACGTTCGTCGAGGATGTGAGCTCTCAGACACGTGACAGGACCCGCGAAACATGAATCGGAAGAGAGAGAAGAGGGGAGAGTCTACAATGCGGAGTAGCAGAAATCGAAGTGCGCTAAGCATCAGATCATCGGACGCACTCGGCAGGTCAATACCTCGTCTTCTTTGAGGGTCGGGCGTTGGGCATGGCGAATGTCTTGGGGTTGCGTCCACTAACGTGGAAAAGACGGGTACGTGCCTCCGACGATACACCAGACCAATGTGTAGCAAAATCCGAAGGGGGCTGTGTGAAGGGTAATGCTCACAAGAATCCCGTGCTGGACCGACCAGTTCTACCTTCTACTCGGCGAGTGGAAAGCTCAACCTCCAGACCCAAAGCTATACGCAACAACTACATCTTCGTATGAACCATCATGGATGGCCTTTCCGTCGCTGCAAGCGGGATAGCTGTGGCGTCTGTAGCCCTTCAGCTAGCTGGCAGCGTCAAGCAAATCTACGAGTTCTGGAACTCGGTCAAAGAAGCCCCAGACGAAATTCGTGCGATCACCCAGGATTTGAGAGTGCTGTCAAGTGTTCTCGCTCGGATAGCGAACGAAGCTCAACATCATGAGCCCGAAGCAACGCTCGAAGCCGCCTTGAATGGATGCTTGGCTAACGTCAAGATACTCACTAGCCTCCTGAAAGAAATCGAACCAGGCTTCGCTTCCACCCGTTCGCGGACTCGCAAATGGAGCGCTCTCAAGGCTGTCCTAAAACGTGGGCAGCTCGTAAAATTTCGAGAAGCTCTGGAGTGGGCGAAGTCCACCCTAATGCTAGTTGTCTTACAACAGGTTCAGAGCAGGTTAGTTAGATTTATTTGTTTTTCTTTACGAGAGGACGCATTGCATTTCATGCTTATATCGACTGTAAACGCATTGCTGATCATGTGACATTCAATCTCAGCTGCTTAAGTCGAACTGCCTCCAATCAAATTGATGTAATGCCCGAGTCAGTCACCCAAGGCGTTCTCATTCGAAAGTTACAGTACCCTCATTGCAAGGACGAGACTTTGACAAACTGTGTCTCAATTGATCGCCTTGACGGTGCTCCTTTACGCGTGAATAAGCTGGATGTCCCAAGATCCTGTACCGGAGTATCTCAGTCTTCTCCGAACATCTGGGGAACCCAAGTTGGAAACTGGCGGCAAAAGGTGTGGTTGGGCCGCACATTGAGCCGGCATGAATCTGTCATAAATCTCTTTTTGTTTAGTATCCAGATTAAATCAAAAACCAGATCCCGGACATTTAAAACAGCAGGCGATCCCGCTTCAGACTATCAGTATGATTACTGCGAGACTGAATCCTCGTACACGCTGTCTCCGGCTGGATGGCTTATAGGCGCAGGGGTCCGACGTGGTCTCCGTCTAAAATGGCTATCCTCTCCCATGCATGGATGGAAGAACACGATAGAGACCTTTCGCCGGGTACCCGAGGATGCTCTGATCTTTGACTTCTGCAGATCTGGAAATCTACCTGCCGTCCAGAAATTGTTGTCCTGTGGCTATGCATCAGTCAGAGACACTGATTCTTTGGGATTTACACCTCTTCATGTACGTCTTCTACTCAATATTAGATATCTATCTCATGCACTAGTGTGGTCCGGAATCGCTCTTAAAGCGTTCCGCTGCCGGGAATCTGTATGCGCCAAACCTGAAGCGCTATCCTCCAACAGTGCATGGAATATTCCCTTAGCCAATCTATCTTGATGAATTGACTAACGTTGCATCAAGTATGCCGCTCGAGCGTTTCACCCAGAGCTTTGCCGAATCCTCAAGGAAGCTGGAGCAGACCTAGCTGCCCCAGGGTATGAAAATATGTGAGTAAGACGTATCTATGACTGATCACTGCGTTTACGGAGACAGCTGATATGATACTCAGTACCCCGTTGGAGCTCGTATCATATGAAATTGAGTACACCACCTATCCTTCCTTAACGCGAGCCATTGACACAATTCGTATTCTTGAAGAGGCGATGGATTTCGCGGATGCACACGGCAGTGGCTGGATTATTTTCCGTGAAGTACTTCCCCCGACCGGTTTGGTAGGCAGAAAAGATCTTGAGGCTGAAGCAGCTCTCCTTCTCGAGATGATCAAGCTGTTCAGCTTCGAGCTTAAGATGTATGGCTTTGGACTTAAACTTATAGGCTTGTTAGAGGCTTCTCTCTTTAATTGTGCTTCCAATGGATCATCCGATCTTCTTCTATATATTGGTGGCTCAGACCTGATTGATTATCCCAGTCCGTTCAGTCACAAAGATGGATGGTCTATACTTCATCGGCGTTTAATGAACATTGAGCCTCGGTCAGCAGAAAGGCTGAGTCAAGTACTCTCCAAAGACCCTGATCTTTTTCGGCCCACATTTGATGACAGGATTAGTCCTCGAAAAGAAACGCCCACATCTCTTGCGATGTATACGTCATGGAAATTCAAAAGCTGGCGAGACGGGCTGAGATCGACTGGAGTCGACGTCAAGAAATTTATCAAAGAAGAACTTGAAAGAAATCAAATGGTACACACTGGCTGGATAACTCCCACTCTGCTTCATTTGTTCTCGTGCGACCATAGCGAATACAAGTTCAGGAAAAACTATTGGTTCTGTAGCGACTGCGACACAGAGATGAACTTTGTCATTGTGCAACCGCATTGGCGACATCGCCTTGAAAGAATTAGGCAAGGACTAGATCCAGACCTGCCGGTCCAAGATAGTTTTGAAGCGAACGATACAGAACTTACAGGTCTTGCAATTTATAACGACACTATAGGTAGTCAATGTGAACTAGCTGATGAGACGTATGGTATTGAGGACGGCGCGCTAGATAGTGACACCCAGTTTTCATCTGGTCCAGACTCAGACCTGGGACAGCAGCGAAATCTTTTCGCAGGAGGAGATCCGCACGGGTACCCTAGAACGGTATCGCTTCTCGCAAACTGCGTCTTTGACAAACACGAATATATATGCATGAGCTGCTGGCTTCACTACGTCCGGACTGGCACTCGCAGAAAAGTTGGAGGCTGGAAACGAGGTTATCCACCATGGGCCATAAGCTATTCGTCTTCAGCTGACAGTTTTTCTTCGGAAGATGAGTCGTTAGATTCTGAGGTTTCAGAGATTGGGTCGACAGAAGAAGCAGAGTCAGAAGATGAGTCCTTGGAACCTGAGGTTGTAGACGTTTGGTCGTCGGAAGACGAAGCGTCCGAAGATGAGTTCTCTCCATATCTCATCCACACATAATACTGGGAGGCTACGGAGGACCACGCTGTTTTGAGAACAAAGAGATCCTGAGAGATAGAACATAGAGGATTTTCTGCAGTCTAGTTCAGCTGGAAAATTTCACATCATCGCCTTGGGTCATCAACGAAAAATCGAATAAAGATGCTTCCACATCAACTCAATTGCGATTTTATCCGATACCGCCCACCTGTCATCAACCTTTGCTATTCTACACATCGATAGAGCACGGTACGATTTGTTTTAGGTTTGGGAGTTGGATGGTGCTACATCAGTGCGAGAGATGTTCAGTCATTACGAGGAAAATACCTACGAGAGTAGGCCACACGAGAAATAGCAACGACGAGATCCCCCATGGTGCTTAGGCTACGTTCGTTACATCTTCCCTCGTTCAATCTGCCTTAGAGAACTTAATCGTGATTACAAGACGAATCTGGTATTTCCCCCTTTACATCTTGCTGAATGAATGGCGTACGGAAATGAACTAGGCCCTACTGACCTTTGACCTCTCAAAGAACGACATTCCATCGCCAGCTTAATATTCTGAATCATATCCCTCCCAACTAAATCCTCCATTCAAACTCTTAATCTACTCTCTCTGCTGCACTAATCAAGTGCTCCTCTCCAACGTCAAATAATCAACCTATCCTATCAAGCTTACATCTCCCAATCCCCCTTCCACACCCACACCGGCATCGTCCCCTTCTACGCAAAAATAAAACCTTCCATCCTCATACCTCTATTCCTATCAACCGCAAACCTCGCACCCAGTCAGTATTCGCAAGTCTACGTACAGAATGCAATGTTGTGCTCGCTCGTTGGTTGTATGGAGGCAAATCTGTGCCTTTCGTAGCTAATTACCGAGATTAGATCAATGCCGGGTGTGGCAGGGATATTGTAATGGGTTTCTATTTTGACTTTAGGTTCACTGATGTACTTGGGAATTAAGGATAGAGCATTGGACGACCTTGCGTGCATGAGTGACACAGGAAATTGAATGAAAGGTAAGAATATACGCTTGGCAATCCATGGCCGCTGTATGGGATCGTCTAATTACACTTATCCAGTCTGTAGGCGCTGAGGTTTAGAGATCATCAACTGTAAGGTAGGGTTACTAAATAATAACCGCTATCAGATTCTTAGTGGCAACCATCGAGATCTTGATGCTAGACAATCCTATCAAAACGAAAGCATAGAGATACACAGTCTCTATCAGAAAGGCCTTAGGCTTGTGGGGCCCTTATTATCCTCCTCATAGGTCGTCTTCCTCCCCATCTCCGGTATAAACATATAGTCGAAATGCGAAAGACCACCCCACTATGGTCCTCAACAATGTCCCCATACAGTAACTAGCGGAGTTGTTAGACGATACTCACCAGCAAGGTTGTCCCTCAGACAACAACCAGGTCTAAGAGAGGGTCCTCTTACCGGAATTTGCATCTCATCAGGCCGTAGCCATCACCTTATCAACCACCACCGCCCCGCCATGAGGGCCTAATGGTAATATCCAATCCAAGATCAATACCATTAAGCTAACGACGGCCCACCTCCAATAACTCTTCCGACAGCTAATCCGATGGCGTATCCTCCAAGCTCCAAAGTATATTATTCGCCACCACCTTCGACGTCTCCCTCGGATCAATTTCCATCAGCATAACACTCTCCATCCACGCCTCACCTTCGCCGTGATCTCGAACGGCTCGATCGGCGTGCCTACCAGGTGGGCAATATACCTGAACAGCGCGATATAATCCACGACCTCCTGCTTGCGGTGGTAGATATTCTGCCGGAAGCTGAGGCTGGAGGAGTAGATGCCTATAGCCTAGATGCAGTCGAGGTCATTGATAGAGATACCCTATTTCTCCACGTCCTAGTACTGGGGGCGCGTCTCGACGAGCTTTGGGATTCGCTTGCACCGTAAGCGGCGGATGCGCACCGAGGAGGCGTGGCTGGCGCCGCCGAGCTTGATGTCTGCGAGGGATTTGGTGCATTCGAGGACGTGTTGAATGTTCGAAGAAGCGGTGGCGGGCGATTTTGGTGGAGAAGCAGCCTGGGCGGGCGAGGGTCTCGAGAAGCCTGAGGATAGGGTGAGTGGAGTTTCGAAACAAATACGTGATGTCCGATGGGAAGAAAGGGATTAGCTTACCATTCCTCCGAGCAGGCTCTGGAAAGCCAGACCTGTAAGTGCTCCTATAGTGTAGCGATAAATAGATTCCGTCCTCGCTACCTCTCCCTCGGCCCCTGCATGAAGCCTGCAGCATGGGATAGGCTTTCGGCGGGGCGCTGCATCGATCAAATTTCTAATACGTCCATACTGAGATTCGAAAGGCGGGCGTATGGGGGTGACGCAGCTGGACTCTAATCATACACCAGACGAAAGGCGGTTAGATATCTTGTAGGGAGGGGGCTTTGGGAAGGGGGCTGCGCGCAGGAAAACCGCATCTCGAAAAAGCCTTATCGTATTTGGCAGCCGTAGGAGGTACCAAATACCTACACCGTGGACAGAGTCGAGTTCAATACGGCCCATTTCACAGCGATCTAACTCCCTTATCATAGAGTCATGGGACGGACTGGCACTTTCCAGCTATCTTTATCACGAGCTTTCCTTGAACCTGAACATTTCATCATTATTCTTGTCGACTTTCCTAGCTGTCGCCTGAAGTCATCGGGCTCAGCTACGGAGGGCTGAGGATTTCTTATCTCGCCGAAACCTCTAATCACTTCAAATCACTCGCATAGTGGGGAAACATCCGTATGTCATTAGAATCCATACGCTTTGAGTATCCGTGGAGCGAAATATACGGCTGCTCAGCACTAAAGCTCTAAAGTCGGGAGTTCAAAGAACTTCAGCCACCCAGGTTGCTACGCTTTTAGTTCGTTCCCTTACAACAGAGCACGTCTTATAAAAAAGATCACGGATCCAGACCTTGTTTGGGATTCGGGATGCGGGCTCGTAGCTCGATTCTCTGGACGACCTCCTATGCGGTAGCGTCAACCCATTTTTAATTAATTGATCGGATGGGATGGTGATAACGCGCGTCTCACGAACTTCGTCGGTATTCTTGCCGAAATATCGTGTTGTATGGAAGCTAATGCAGTCATAAGATTTTGCTCCAATGTAAACGTATTCAGGGACATACCTCCAGTACACGTTCGCCGTTATGACGTCTTGCATGGCTCGGATATATTTTTGCACTTGCTTGTCTATCGCTTCGCCCCATTGCGGTAGGTTGGCTTGGGCGAGGTACCACTCCCGATATCGTTCCTTGAGGAGGACATTTATCCTGTCGTACGCTTCCTGTGGAGGCATCCCTTGATGTCCATACAATGCGATCAGGTTTTGGTCGATACCGCCAGCCTTTAGACTGTTAGCAGAGTATCCACAGGGCGCTCGAAAGATGCGAGTGCTCACCAACTCCTTAGGAAACGACAGCGCGTCATTTTGGCTTTTTTCGTTTCAGCTTGCATTCAGGTCCTTGCATCGACTTACATCACGATCATCTCTCGAGCTATCCTGTCTAATTGCTGCATCGCAGGGTTGTCGAAAATCTGGTCTGGTAAATCAAGAGCGTAGAAGTATCTATCGCGCTTCAGTTTAGTAGCTATCCACCGCAGAAACGGTAGAAGACTTACTCTATGAGAGCGAAGCATGGACCAGCGCCAACGGTCTGTCGCCGTAGGGCTAGGAAACGCTGTTCATTCGGCTGTTCAGCTGAGCATACCGCGTCAACTTGGCCAACAACACCATTCATGTAATCGACCATGGATTTGAAAAATCGTCTCCTAGCGGCTACCAAGGTTAGGGATGATTGCTCTAATTCGAAGAAAGACAATGATGACCTTTTGATGACCGCTAGTTTGTGCATGTATTAGCGTTAACCGCCGTTGCGTCGATATCTGACTTACCTGTGAAACTCTGTCCCACACCGACTCGAACACTCTCAACAAAGGGTCTCCGGCCGAAAGCGAGCTACTTCGGTCTTTGCTCTCACTTTGCATGACGTTCATCAAGTCTGACACATGTCTCGCTGCTTGTTCCCTGTCGTCTTTGAAGCGGCCCTCGTCGAACACTGCAACTCTGAGCTCTGTTGGGGAGGGAGCTTATGCCAGAGCTTACTATCGTCGAAATCAAAGATCTGTTTGCTGGTCAGTAAAACAGACTCGGCGTCAAGATCCGGCATTTGCAAACAACAGAGTCTTACCCAGTTCATCCAGTCACAGATTGTTCGTAACTCCTCCAGCTCAGCTTCTCGGGCCCATATTGACACAAAGTATGGGAAGTCCATCTGGACATGTTTTTGGTAATCCTTTTGAGAGTACTGGCACAGTCTGCAGTGATTCATTTAGCCTTGCGCCATCGCAGGGATGCATGGAGGTATACTTACTCTGCGATCCAGGTCTCTGACTCCCCTTTCACTCTTTCATAGTGCGGGTTGATCCGGGGCTCCTGGGCTAGAAAGGAGACGAACATGTCTGGTATTGTGACGTGATCGTCCATCTCGAAGTCATCCCGTTCTTCTCTTTGCGCCTGAAGAGGTTTGTTCTGAAAGGGTAGGTTCATTGTAGTTAGTTTAGATACTAAAACAGAGTTGTTGTAAAGCTTTTCATTAGCTCGATTAGTGAGAACAGAGAGATTTGGAGATTTACTGGGGAAAAAGTGATCTAGCGAGGCATAGTAATAGTATTACAATAAAATACGAGAGATGTAATGCCTCTTACTGTGTCCACACAGCACATGTTCAATCGCATCCGCCATCGGTGTCACCATGGCAGCTTCCCGAATCTAACCCTGTTCCAGGTTGCTCCTTGAGCTGGTTGTCCGCATCTGCAATCGGGGAATTGCATGATTGCGTGGATCTATTCTATGCCGGTAGGAGTGCTATCTCCACGTGAAGCCTGCGTCGTGGTACGCGTCGCTCAGTCCTACAGTCGGGTTCATAAGGGCTGCCGACTGTAAACGTCACTAAACAGAGATATTGCTCGATGATACACTTGTACCAGCATCCGATCCATAGTACATCACGCTACTGCTTCCTTCCCTCACGAGGTCACCCCTTTATGCGAGGCTTCGGGTAGGTCGTGACGCGTGATACACCAAGGGGATGCAGAGGTACCGTGAAGACATCCGTCGCATGGTGTTCCATGGGTTCTCGGTGTGCCGAATGGTACCTGAATTTCTAGTAAGCCTGTACTACTTGTTGACTTTGAGGAATGAATCCCGGAGAGGACAATCTGAAGCAAGTGGCGCCTTGCTCGAGAGACGAGCCCCTGCCTAATCGCGAGTCCCCCGCTCCGGGTACAAGTCGCCCCTATAGAACTCAATAGACTTAGGGTAGCTAGGAGAGAGAGCGTTCAGTAGATACAGAATGGCCCATTTCTTTATCATCGACTTTAGTCGTTCTTGGGCGAGATGTCATTGCCAAGGTGCCAAGGTTTTCTATCGCTAGTGAGCTGCTTCTAGCCTGCTGTGTACTAGCGTCCCGCTAGCCCTCAAATCTTGCCGAGGTCCGAGGATCCATACCATGTGGCCAGACACGTTGTAAACAGTTGTGCGTGCGCCAATCGAGCACTCTCAGTCACAGACAAAAATATATATTTCAGAGAACAGAATCTACCAGAGAACCGGCACAGCCATACCAACAAACCCCCAAATTCAAGATTTGTTCGAACCCCCCCAACTCACAGAGTCACCTCACCAATCTCCGTACTTCAAATCACAAACCCACTGCCCCTGCCCAGTCAACGAGCCATCCGCATTCGGGTTCTTGGTGAAGGCACAGCCAATCTTCGTATACGCGGGGTTGAGCAGATCATCGTGATGGCCCGTACTATCAAAAGTCCTGCACGCGCGAAATTAGCCTAGTCCTCCGTCAACCGACGAGTCACTTACATGGTCATATGGACAGGCTGCGCCTGGTAGATGGCCTTCATGTCCGCGCAAGCAGCGTGTACTGGTTCGTTGGGCCCGTCGACCTCACACAGCCAGCCGATCATCGCGAGGTCGAAAGGGGTGTGGCCCTTGAGATCCTTGCCCAGGTCGCTGTCGGTGCCGGGCGCAATGACCTCGCCGACGCCGACGGCGCCGGTGATGTGGGCCGGGAAGCTGGGCGGGTGGTGCGTCATGCCGTTGGCGCCGCCGCCGTTGAGGTTGCCGGTGTTGTGGGCCGCGTCGACGCAGCTTTGGTCCCAGGACAGGGACGATTTGCCGTATTGGCTGCGCCAGTAGTTGACGGTGGAGATCAGGTCGTTGCCGCCGTCCTTGCCACCATCGTTGCCACCAGTTTTGCTCTTCTCTGGGGTTGTGGGTTGAGGCGTCTGTGGGACGGGCGTTGGTCCAGGTCCGGCGTTGTCCCTGATGGTTGAGATGGGGCGCCAGCCATCGGGATAGGAGGCATCGGAGACCAGCACGATGGAGTCGCGCTTGGCGACGGGGGCGAGGGTGGTGACGGGCTGGAGGTCATTGGGGTTGTTTGGGTCTTTTTGGATGTAGACTTTGATTGGGGTGCCTTGGCGCGGGGCGAGGACGGGTATGCAGACTGCGCTGGTAAGGAACAAGGAGAGAGTGACGAGGGCGGGGAGCATAATGGTGGCTGAAATGAATGTGGGCCGCTACTGGGCAAGGAATGGATGGACCTAAAGGTGTATAGACTGAAGGGTAAAAGAGAGAGACGGTAGGTACCAGACCCGGAAGCTTACAGAGAGGTGAGGGGATTATGTACTCCAGAAAGGGGTTGATGGCGGGGAAGCGGCTCAGTAAGTACAGTAGAAGGCATCGGTTTCAGGGGACGGGAGGATTGTGCCTCTCGACCTTGCGAGATGAGCCATTGCATTTATGGCCATTGGCCAAGAGATCTTGGGCGTTTCGGAGCCAGTTTCCAGGAAGAGTTGGACAATCAGAACCTACTGATTGACTTCCACATGAAGGCTTCACCTTCAAGGAGGTACCCAGAATCACGCCAGTTTGAGATTGTGAATCTGCCACCGTATCGTACTTTGTGGGAAAACCACTTTGTTTGAAGTGGAACGTTTTCTGTTCACTTGAAGAGTTTTAGCGTTTTCTCACTCTGACACACGAAGGATTCACTTAGCGACATTCGAGGACGAACCAGCACAGCCATGGATGATGATGGGGGCCGAATGGTCTGTTAGCTTCGGCCAATCAGCGGTGCGCCCCGCGAAACAGATGCCAAGTACCTAAGGTAGACTCGACGGAGAAGGGCGGCTAGACTTGAACGGCCTTGGACTCTGGATGCCAATTAGGTAAGAGTCTCAAGATGTCCTTGTTGGGCGTTGGAGATTGGAGGAGAGGATTGTGATCCATCAAGCGCAAAGCCACGAATTCTGATGAACTCACATTTCAGTACCAATGTTTGATGTTTTCTGAGTACCTGGAGTGAATGTCGCGCGAAGACTGTACGGGAGGTACGGAATACTGGGACACAGTACGTAATGATCTCCAATAATGGTGTACACTCCCTGACAACAGCAAGTGGTCAACTCACGAAGTAAGCTTCATGAAAATCCTCTCTGCTAAGCAGGGATTAAATCCTTGAGCCGCTAGAGAGACTCGAGACTAACCACCCGCTGTGGTAGCCTGGTCGGAGACCTCGACACTAAATTAGTCAGGGGAATGAGATTGTACACTATGCGCGAGTGAATGCAGGAGACAACTCACTGATTTATGCGCTTCTTACTTGCATGCTGAGCCTCGTTCCCTGCCTTGGCAATTATTCCAACACTGAGCGTAGAACATCGTGGGCGTTGGACGGAGTCCTTACTAGCCCCATCGTTTCAATAGTGTTGAGTTCCTTGACTCCTCTACAGTTGCACGCTCATCGTCAGCCACAATCTAGGCCTCAATGTTCACGGTACCTGAATGGGCAGTTCCCATCCACAGCCGGACATGGCGCTTTTGGATCGCACGACAAATAGATCGGAAGACCACTGAGAACGCTGGAATCCACTGTGCCATCGGCTTGAGTATTGATAATACTGCCGCCTGCTTTGCCGGCTCTGCAATTGTAGCTTCCATCAAACATTAAAGGCAGATTTGCACATCTATTTGATGCCATTTACGTCAGGAGATCGTAGGTGGCAGCTTTGCAACCCACGCTCTTTTCGGACTTGAAGGTGTATCACATGCTGGTGCTGATGGTGGAGTCGGACCAGCTGGACCACAAAACCGTCGCGGATTCAGGTGCTTGCCTGATGGACTGGAGAAAAGTCTTTCCAGCAAGTAAGCTCGCTAGGCTAGTCGCTCCAGGAACCGTGAATTTAGGTACAGATACTGTTCAGAGAATTCCTGCAAAGCTCCGTAGTCCCTGTACTTACCCCTAGGAAAGCTGGACCAGCTGTCAAAGCATCATCGAAGCTCCTAAGCTTAATCGCCGATGGTGGTCTCAACCCCATTCCTTAGAAGCATCGAAATTCTCCCAGAAACAGAAGCGTAGGAGATGCGCTGGAGGTGCTGTGGAACAAGTATCCCGAGTACTCCAGCGTGGTCCAAGCCTTGAGGTTCCATCCAGCTGTAAGACGCTGGATGCTAGTGTGAAGGCAACATCGAGGCGTTTTCTCTTGAGAATTCTGCCTGAAGGTGAATCGTTGACGGGTATATTCAAGATTTTGCTGAGAGTGATTTCTATACCTTCGTCGTGCAGCCAAAGACAATCCATCGACCACAAAGCAACGAATTGTGCGTTGGCGAGCCACTCTAATGGTAAAAGCAAAAGTAGGTTGACTTTGCTTTGACAGGCGAAGAGGTATCTGAAAGATACAAGTAATGCTTCGGGCCGCAATTACTCTCGTCAATCAGGAAACCCCATTTCTCTGCTAGGTTGGGGATCTTGCCAGGGTGTAATTCTCAAGCGTTGGATCTTCCTTTCTATAATGGATTGTTTGCTCCACAGTCTGATCTAGTCAGTAAGCATTTCTTGAGGTTTCAATTAGTGTGCTCAGGCCTGTCAGCTACCCTTCCAAAGTTAAGATAAACTTCGCTCGCCGGAACTATGTTTTCACTTACCCCCAGCTTGCGGCATATCGAGCACAGGGTTTCGGCCATCAATGTGACAGATCCGGGTCAGATACTCAATGAGCGACCAAGACGTTGCCGTAGCTGATGCTCGTATTCTGGATTGCGCAGGGTGAAGACTTCAAGGGCAGCAGACAGATGATGCATCCCCGCATCAGACTCAACAATCCGCATAAAGAGCCCCTCAAACGAATCGAGATAATTAACTCGTTAAGCCTTGTTGTTAGAGGCATAACTTTGAAGATTAATAAGTTATCGTCACCACTGTTTGGTTTTCTATACACCTTCCAGGAAATAGGATAGTCCATTGAGAGACAACAGGGAAACCGGCAGGCGCAATGCCAGCTACCTCGATACCTGACATGACAAAACAAAACTGTACCCTGGGTAATCAGGCGTCACAAGAGAAGGAATTTGGAATAGCTCGAACTCGTACAAGATGAGGGGCTGTGTTCATCCAGTTTTACTCTTTGCAGAGCACGAAAGGTCATTGGTATAGACAGCGGAAGGCTACATGCAGCAAACCTACCCGCCAGTGAAACATCCTCTATTTCTTGATGCTATCTAGCTCGCTGCTTTGTCTTGTAATTCTTTTCCGAGTCTCGCAATTTGAAATTTCTGCCTAGTTCTCCCTCCTTGTGACCGACCGAAGTCTAGTGGAGAGTTTGATTAGGAAACAAGCGAAGCAAACCCACAAATGATACATCCACTGGGAACAGTGTTCGTCCAACCGAAAGATGAGGAGCCTGAGACGAACTGGAAAGAACTACGGTATCTTTCGCGAGACGTTCATGACACCGCCGTCGAGTCATACGCAAGCACGTTCCACGGGAGTGGTGAAAAATCTGTACCGCAACTGTCTGAGCGGTCTTCGAAGAGTCCCCCAGACACCGTCTCCGTCGGTTCTGCGGCGCCTGAAATACACGAGTCCGAAATCCAGATATTCTGCAGTAGCACAACGTCAGGACGGCGGGATTGGTAGCTTCAAGATGACATACGAAGGCCCAGACCAGAGACCTGGGTGGTCAAAACTGGACCGAGAAAATAGTACAAATTGAGAACATGAGCACTACTCAAAAAGCATCAGAAAGCAGGAGAATCCATGGCCGGATCAATGATTGATTCGCGCCTCTCCTTGTGATGACTCATATGACGCTAGGCTCAACACAGCAAGCGTGTCTCGGCACAACGTAACCCCGAACCGAGCTGTCTATATCGTTCAATTCTCCTTCTCTTCGACCCTCATCTCATCCATGTCGATCCATTCCCTCTCTCTCCTTCCGCTTTCTTTGTTGTCGCCGCAGCTGATAAACATCAATCATGTCTCAGCAATCCCAAGATATACCTTGCCGTCCAGCATCCCTCAACGCCGCCTCTTCCTGCCGGGGGAATTCACAGAGTTTCGAGATGAATCAACATTCCCTATGGAGAAGTCACGGGAAAGCGCGTCCCCTTGTCGCACAGTCTCCTGTCACAGCAGCTGGAGAATGACGAGAGAAATCTCAAGTGACTGATTAACAGTCATTTGATACTTCAGTATTTCTTCCCCCTCCATCCACTGTCCCTTTCTCTCTCTACCTCACTCTCGTTCGTTGGTTTCTATTGCTCACGTCAACATGAAGGTCGTCACTTCTATACTTCTGCTCGCAGTCTCCCTTACTGCAGACGTTGCCCTCACCTCCCCTCTTCACGGCCGCTATTCCTACGCCGTCAAGGACTCCCACCGTGTGCCCGCGAAATGGACAAGAGTTGGACCTGCGCCCGCCGAGCACTGGATCAACCTCAATATTGGCTTGAAGCAGGACAGATTCGAGGAACTTGAGAGGCAGCTCTACGAAGGTATCACATACACACTACAGATCGATCATTCCATACTAATCAGCTATTCAATAGTGTCCACTCCTTCCCATCCCCGCTTTGGTAAACACTTGAGCTCCGCCGAAGTCAATGAGCTGGTCAAGCCGTGCGATGATGCCCTCGAGCAAGCTCACGACTGGCTGCGAAGCCACAATATCGATACCGCTAAGCTGAGCTACACACCTGCGAAGGATTGGATTACCGTCAAGCTACCTGTTATTGCCATCGAGCGCTTGCTCGATACCCGATACTCCATCTACAAGCATGAGGATGGTACCCATATCATCCGCGCGCCTTCATGGTCTCTGCCAACCCACCTTCACAGCCACATCGAAACCATCCAGCCTACCAACTCCTTCTTCCGCCCGGACGCCCGTCGTCGCACCTTCATGACAAAGCCCGTATCGGAGATTGGAAAAGAGTTCATGAAGAGCGTGGAATATATTGCGCCACACAAGGGTCTCACAGTCGCTCAAGCTTGCAATCCGAGCGGCCTTACACCCACCTGTCTCCGCACTCTTTACGGAACAATTGACTATACCCCGAAGGTGCCTGGTATGAACCAGATCGGACTCACCAATTATCTCGGCGAGACCAGTAATCGCTCGGATGTCTCCATCTTTCTGCAAAAGTACCGTCCTGAGGCCGCTGATGCCGCCTACTCTTTCGGCATTGAGCAGATCAACGGAGCCGACAACCAGCAGACACCTGACAACCTCACACAATTATCGGCCGGGAAGGATGTGGAGGGCAACTTGGATGCAGAGACCATCCTCGGAATCGCCTACCCTACACCGCTGATTGCATACAACACAGGCGGTATGCCTCCTTTCCAACCCGACGCTGCTAGTCCCACAGACACGAACGAGGTATGATTCCCTTCTCCGCGTCCCTTCCTAGCACACAGACTCATACATTCCAGCCCTATCTAGAGTGGCTCCAATACATACTTGCCGAAAAGCATATCCCACAAGTAATTTCCTCCTCCTACGGCGACGACGAGCAAACGGTACCCCTCTCCTACGCCCGCGCCGTCTGCAACCAGTTCGCACAGCTCGGCGCGCGCGGCATAACCTTTCTCTGTGCCAGCGGCGATAATGGGGTCGGGCGCACGGGGACTTGCATCTCCAACGACGGCAAAAACACCTCGACCTTCCTTCCTTCCTTTCCCGACGGTTGCCCCTTTGTCACTTCCGTAGGTGCAACCAAGGATTTCGCCCCCGAGGTCGCGGCGCATGATCCTGGCAATGGTTTTACGAGCGGTGGAGGTTTCTCCAACTACTTCCCACGTCCCCAATACCAAGATTCCGCCGTACTACCCTATATCTCAAGTCTCGGATCGCAGTTCAGTGGACTGTATAACGCCTCCGGACGTGGCTATCCTGATATCTCTGCCCAAGGCCAGTCATTCATCACGATATGGCATGGGATGCTGCAGCTACTGGACGGCACTAGCGCATCCACCCCTGCTGCGGCTGCTGTCCTGTCTTTAGTCAATGACAAGCTGATCGCTGCTGGGAAACCGGTACTGGGATTTCTGAATCCGTGTCTTTATGAGAAACTGGGAGCCGCGTTCAAGGACGTTGTGGCTGGGAGCGCGATTGGGTGCGGAGGGGATGGGTTTCCGGCTACCGTGGGGTGGGATGCTGTTACTGGGTTCGGGACGCCGGTGAGTCTTTCCTCCTCCCTTTTCTGGGTACACAAGACTGCTAGTGAATGGATACTAATACTTGGTTATAGTATTTCCCCCTCGTCAGCGCTGCGGCCTTGGACGATGGAACTGGCCCGGCGTATGGAAATGGGACTGGGAATGGAACGTATCATTATCGCTGGTAGCGACGCCCATCTTTCTCCTCTGTTCGAGTGGATGGTGTTGGCTAAGGCAAGGCGTTGTGACAAGGATAGGATTGTACTACCACTGAGAAACGTGATAGTAGAGTCGCTAGAAAAGATAGATAGATACCCATGCAATTCTTCTGTTTCTTATATGACCTTTTCAAATCTCACCTTCATACTTTTCCTCATGCTACTCTGAATGTCGTTCCAACCCCCGTGATCTATTTCTTGTCGGTCGGAATAAATCAAAGATCTCATCACCAGTAGGGGATTCATCTCAGTCTTGATATACTAGGGGGAGGGGTTAATATGCATATCTGTCCGAGTCCTTCGTTGGTAGACAGCCATGGTATTTGACTGGGGAGGGCGGAAAGGGAGAGTGATGGAGGCATGGAAGAGCTTGGTTCGATTCGATTTTTGGGCTTCACGCTATCAACTTGTCTCGGGCCGTGTAGCCGAAGCGTCGCAGGGCTCGAGCATCTACCTTATCCTACACAATGCTGGCTTTTTGAATAGCCAGGGGTCTGAGTAGCTGAGACAATTATCAACATTTATATTATTTACTTAGCCTTGTGAACACTATAATGGACTTAGGCCTATGATAGCGCCATAGATATGCCCAATGTTGAAGAGCTATCAATCCGATTCTCATATAATCATCTAGGTCTAGTGTTCTATATATTCAGCATCATACTCTCAACCTTTTTTCCTTATATCTAATCTCGTCTTCCAATATTTCAACATCCTAATCCCTTCCTCCTTATCACTCGTCACGATAAATCTGATTGGGAATGGGCGGGCGAGAGAGTTTTTGGTCTTTATCTCCCCCTCCCCCCAGCCAGACTAACCCCCTCTCAAAAACGACAACCCCATACCGAAAAGTCCCATTCCGATACCCCCTCCTCATAGCCCTAAACGCCTGTAAAAAAGCGATTCCATCACGGCCTTGGGAGAAGGCGAAGGCCCAGAGGGTGGGGGATTGGATTAGGGTCCAGGATAGATCCCTAAAGTAGGATTTTGGTAAGACTGCGGGAAGGGAAATGGGAAGGGGTGATGGGATGGGGGAATGGAAAGGGGGAGGGAGATCTCTTTGGGGGTTTTATATGGAGGGAGGGGGGAGGGGACGTACCAGGTCTTGGCAACATTCTGGCTGATATCCAATGGGTCGGAGAAGATCTCGAAGCCGGCTTGTTGGGCCATGGTGATGTATTCGGGTTGCGTGCGCAGGGGGGGGAGGAGCATGCCGTCTGTTTGTCTATCTATCAGCCATTGGTCCTGTACATGAGGTTCTCGTCGCTCTGCCGTTGCGGTAACCCAGGTACTTTCGAACTCCGCAGGCCTCTAGAAACCAAGAAGAGTGGGAATTTGCATACATACCTTCAATAGGCTTGATATCCGCCTCCACTGCCTCCCTCCCCAACCCCTCCGCTTTGAACCAATCCGCAATGACCAATCTGCCGCCTTGTGCTAATACAGAGAATGCGTTCTGGAAGAAGAGGGGCTTGTCCGGGAAATGGCTCAGGGCTTCCGAGATCCAGAGTGCGTCGAAGCGCTTCCCTTCCCCAGTTGATTCTTTGGAGTGGGAGGAGGAGAAATACTCACCCATAGTCTCCGCATCGAGTTCCAGAAATTTCACTGATCCTCGACCGAGCACGATTGCGCCATCGGGCTTCTCCGTTTGCTGAATCTCATCGATTTTTCTTCCCTCTGGCGTGGGTTTAGCTTTAGCAGCAGCATCCCTAGACAACCTCCGCGCCATCTCAACCTGGTGCCCGCTGATCGTGATGCCGAGCACCTCAGCGCCGTGGTTGAGGGCTAGATAGCGCGCCGTGCCGCCGAGGCCGCAGCCTACGTCTAGGATGCGGAGAGCTTCTTTTTGGTGGGAGGGGGAGGGTAGGCCGGAGCGCGAGAGGAGGAGGTCGATTAGGGCTGTTTGGGCGGTTTCTTTGGGGATGGTGGATGTGGGGGGGTTCCAGTAGCCGTGGTGGATGTGTTCGCCCCTGGGATTTGGATGGAGATTTAGAAGTGTTGAAGAGATGAGGCGGGGGGAAATGTGGCTTGGAGTGGGAGACACGAGGGGTGGGGAGGACGAGGAGAAATGAGTGGGCTTTGTTGTGGTAATTGGGAAGGGGTTGCATTTGGGATGAAGATGGGAGGATTATAAGATACTGCATGGAAGATGCACAGATGAGGAAAAAGAGATGCAACACCATACCAGAGGGAGTAGTAATATTCCGATGCGAGCTCATAATGATGTCTAATCCGCTCCTTGAGCGCCGTGAAAGAGGTGACAGGCTCGGGGGATGGGGTTCGGTATTGCTTGGCGAGCTCGGTATGGTCGTCTTCTTCAGTTGCACTGATCTGGGCTTTTGGTGAGTCCGAGGCGGATATATGGCCGTTTGTATGACTGTTTGATGTCATCTCGAAAGGGTCAGGCTTGCTGAAGACAGGAGATGAGAGAATGAGAGAATGCAAAGGGAATCAATCCCTAGGGGAGTAGGTCTAAAGACATGGTAGAAGTCTTCTCACATGTGAATCCCCGAACCATTGCGATCACATGTATCGCATGTGGAAGGTCGGAGTCTATTGGGTGGTGGCTGCGTATCATCGTCAGGCGCATTTTGTTGAATTTGTTCTCCTGTGCACGCTGCAGGTACCCGAAGTCGCGATTTGACAGGTTCGCGACTTCGGAAGTTCGGAGATCCTTTCCGACGGGCCGGTCTATTCCCAACCTCACCAACCTCTTCACAAACAACTTAATCCTTCCTATCTCGCCTGCTTGTCCTTCAACTCTTGTCATCACCTAAGTATCATGAATACAGACAACGTATCAATCATGCTGAGCATGTTCTTGGACGGGACCTACAAGAAGACGTGTGAGTAAGCAGCACCACCATCGCAGTGCGTGCTCATTAGCAATGCCCCTTGAGATGGTCTTAGGACTACTGCGAACACAGAGGACAGGTACGCTGCAGTAAGAGTATAGAAAGGTATGGTGAAGACTGTCATAAGTTCCGAGACGGGCGTCGACCCTCATCTCCTTCCGGATCGGACTAGCGTACATTCCAGAAGAGTCGTCCGCAAAGTCCCACAAGGGGGAAAGCGTAATTAGTTGTTATTCATCATTGATACTAGGAAGCAGCCGAGTATCACAGGACACTCTTCTTCCAGGTTCGCAAAATATCTCCAATGCGTCTCTTTAGGGGGCATTGCTCGTTGCCTATGTGCTGCTATCTCCCTCTGAGTCTGATTCCCTTGTCGCGCTCTCTTATTGTACGTTCAACATACTCCGCATGCGGAAATAGTCTCAATTAGATTCAGCTCTATTCCTTAACGGCATAGCAATTGTCTTTCTTCCGATCAATTCATTGTCACAGTCCACCGCATTCATCCCCAATTTACCCTTCTCCTATCTGTTTCTCCTCCGCTTCCGTCGATATGAGCGCTCCCTTGTTTTTTAGTTGTCCTTTGTACCCGTACTTGAGTATGGCACTGCCCGCAATGGCCGGAAATTCCGCATTTCACGTTCCTAGGATAGATCAAACATGGCGCGAAGCAAACGTGAGCCTAGTAAGCAAAAGCCAGAGGTTGAGGATGTTGAAGAACTCGAAGAGGGTGAGATTGTTGAACCTGAAAGAGACGATGCAGAGAACGAAGATCTTGAGGAGGCTGAAATCGGGACCAAGGATGGAAATGGCGATCTAGATGTCGACCAACCTACGAGCACGAAGAAGGGTAAGGGGAGCAAGGCAAAAGGAAAGAAAGCCGAAGACAAAAGTGGGCAAACAACGGCGAAAGACGCGGCAGATAAAGCTGTATGAGAAACCCCCGCAGCAAAGCTTCCAGCTTGTAACTGACGTGTTTATTAGATATTCACGGGCGAGTTCGTATGGGAAGTGAAACCTGATCCCTACGAGGGTACCCTTAGACGACAGAATGAAAACCAAGATGTGTGTGAACGTCGCATATTCAAAGACATTCGGAAGGCCTACGCGAAGTCAACTGAGAAGACTCGTGAAGAGAAAGGGGAGGTTGAAATCACAGAGTTTCAATGGCACGGCTATGAGGTTCATTGGGAGAAGTTCCTCCAAATCGACTGGGATGCGGAAAGACGATTCGAGAATAGCCAGATCTCTGCACGACTAAAGACTAAAAAAGAGACCAGAGTAAAGGAACTACAAGAAGCCAACAGCCTTTCCAAAGATAAAGCAATCCAGGAACCGCCTTTGAAAGCTCGGCAGATGGCACTAGCCCAGCATTACCTTGCATTGGACGTGGAGAAGGACAAGGATGGTTTTGGGAAAGCCTACCCAAAGAATGACAAGGGCAAGAAGAAGTCCGCAAATTTATTAGAACCCAAAGCCCAGCTTGACATTGTGGATGACAAGTTGATTTGCGTGGGAGAAGATGCCGACAAGAAACAGTGGTGGTCAGGGCTCGAAAGGACGTTTGACCAGTACATGGGTAAGGATCCAAAGAAATACCCGCAAGACGACAAGACCCAATCTGCCCACACGACTCAGGGGATCTTGATAAAGATTGTAAGCGCTTGGAAAGGCTGGAGAGCTGATATCAAAGCAAATCGAGTCTACCAAGCCAAACTAAACCAGATTGTGTCTGATGACGTTGACGACCTCAGTCTACTACGTCGGACACCAAAAGATAAGATCACTGTCTTGGTTGACAGAAACGACAAAGTCATTGCCTTTCTCGTTCCTGAGGCTATTCAGGACGCCTTCAAACATCAGCCATGGGTCAAAGAAAGGATGGAGACTGACACGATGCATTTCTATAAGCATATCAAGAAGCCCAAACCACAAACAGACAAGCTTCGTATTTCAGGGGGCAAGAAGTCAGAAGCGAAGGGAGTAGGGGTAGAGACGCCAGACACAAAGACATCAGATGCAAGCGTCCAGTCCCCCAAGCAACATAACTATATCGGTACCGACCACTACGGCCATTGGCACGCAATTGACGGTGAAGAACAACCCATCGTGGAAACTAGCGATTCTTTACAGAACACGGCTGGTGCTAGACAAGTACTCTTGCATTACCTAGAGAATACTGGAGGCGTGATAACAAAGCTCCTCGACTTCTGGTTTGGCGTATGGGATCCTAAGCTCCGGGAACAGTATCGTGAGGTTTACAGACGGTCGCCCAAGTTTGCTCGGCTACCGCCCACCAACGAAGACCGACCAGAGACATACTCTCTTCGAATATACGACATAAATAGTGACGCGAACGTGCACAAGGATGCGAAGGATTGGGTAGGCGGCTTGACAGGGTTGGTTCATCTTGGCGAGTTTGAAGGTAAAGAAAAATCCAATCGGGAAATGACAGGGAGCTAACAGAAAACAGGGGGTCAAATGTGTCTACCAGATCTTGGGCTTTGCCTCGATGGTTATCAGTCTGGTGCGATGCTTCTATTTCGCGGAGGATTGGAACACTACGTGACATCTTGGAATTCCACGGAGGGTTATCGCTATACTTTTGAACATACCACCCACGAACGTACTCGCCAGGTTGTATTAGCTAAAGAGCCTTACCCAACGTACGTACCGCCCGAGTTTCCTGACGGTGAGGAACCGGTTGGGGCTGTGAAGTTGCAAGACGAGGATGGGACAGGAACGACGCCTACCAAGGAACCAAAGAGTACGGGCAAAGGTGCAAAGGGCAAAGGTAAAGCTACGACAGGCACAACACAGAAATCGAAGACCAAGCAGGATAAAGAAGACGAGCCTGAACAGGAAGCGGAAGAGGAAGAAGACATTGAAGTACTTGCTTCTACAAGTGCCGCAGGAGGGAGGGTCAAGGCAACTACAAGCAAGACCAAAGCTTCAACGTCAACGACCAAAGCGTCGACAAGCAAGACTGGAAAACGGCCAAGCCCCAGGAGCTCAAGCTTGCCAGAGTCCCCTCCCCTTCGTCGAAGTCCAAGGACTACCACTCCATCCCCCAGAGGTATCACAAAGCCACCGTGGAAGTCTGGAAGCCGCTCAAGCCCCAAGAGTCCAAGTTTTTCGGGTTCTCCTCCTCTTCGTCGAAGTCCACGAACTACCACTCCACCGCCTAGAGGTATCACAAAGCCCACAAAAGCAGCGACGGGAAAGGTCAAGGAAACCACCGATAAGACCAAGGCTAGATCGCCAACGACTCAGCAGCCGGAAAAAACACCTCCCCTCCGTCGCAGTCCACGGACTACCACTCCACCACCCAGAGGCATTACAAAACCCACAAAAGCATCGACGGGCAAGGTTAAGGAGACTACCGGCAAGACTAAAGCTGTATCGCCAACGACTAAAAAGCCGGTAAAGAAACCTCCCATAAATCGAAGTTCACGAACTACCACTCCATCACCTCGAGGTATCACAAAGCCTACAGAAAGGTCAGGACGTCGCCGAAGCCCAAAGAGTTCAAGCTCAGTATCTTCAACCAAGAAGGCGACAAGCAAGCCCGCAACACGTTCTAGCTCGAGAGCGCGAACCCCTTCCAGTTCATCTGGCGGACCGCCAGGCAAGCCTGCAACACGTTCTAGCTCGAGAGCCAAAACTCCATCAAGCTCGTCCGACACTCCGTTGATGACCAAGCGCCAGAAGAAAAGACGGGCTGACCAGATTGCAGAGGATAGCGGCAATGACGGAAAGCCCACCTCCAGTCCTAAACGTGGGAAACGTCCCAAGCTCGATGACGTGAGCGACGGGGAGACTGAAAGAGATCAGGGCGAGGATGACGACAACGACCAAGAGACTCAGTACGATGAGAATGACCCAAGAAGCAGCACCGAAGAGAGTAAGGCAGATGGATATGATGAAGATGCTGAGAGCGATCAAGATCAACAAAGTGATAGGAGTGACCGATCGGATGAAGCGGAGGGTGCGGTCGAAGACGTCGATGAAGACGCAACGATAGTCAAGAGCCAAGAAACCAGCGAGAGTGCCAGAAGCAGCGAAGACCAAGAGAACGGCCCAAAGGTAAATAAGTCGTCTACTTATTGGTATTGGTCGTTTCCTAGAGTCACGTGGACAGGCACGTCAGGAGGTCAGGCGAGCCAAGCCCCCAAAGCGCCCTTGAGTCAGGACAAGATCGGTGATGTAGATGACACAGAGGATAATGAAGCAGCGTCAGCGAACATTCGGCGACCACCTCGTGCCGGCAAACGTCTTCCTAAAAATATACCAGACCAAACCGAGGATGAAGACGAGGACGATGACCGGCCCCCAGCCCCTCGCGGCAAACACCCACATTTCGCGGGCAAACACCCTCAATTTGCTGGCAAAAAACCTCCTGAGCACATACCAGACGCAACTCCATCGGACGAGGAGGATCATCCCCGAGGTTATGCCGTCAAGCGTCCCCCTGAAGAGGATGAAGGCGCAGCCGACGAGGAAGAGCCGGATGATGATCTAGAGGACCTGTTTGAGAGCCCAGACGATGATGAAGAGTAGGTTGTAGATAGAACATAGAGAAGAGTTTTAGACCGTTGTTTAAGTAATTTCGAGATTAAACTGATGCTACGGAGTCATGGTCACTCATAGGTATTGCTCGAGATATCTAATTCTGATGTACATGCGATTCCTTGAGTCCCAGCAAAGTACAACCCAACGTTTGATCAGGCATGGGTTTTCTCATGCATACGGTAGCACTAAATAAACAGCCAACATGTTCCATTTTTTCCTGTCAATCTTCCTCACGGTAATTCAGTACTCTCGTTGCTGTCTGCTGTTAAAATTCAATGGCCTTCAACCCTAAAATAACCCTAATATCTCATCTTTCGCTTAGATAATCGCGCCAGGGCGGCTGCTAAAACAACAACAAAAACAGATGACGAAGTCTCCGATTGATGACAACAAGAGACGACAAAGTCGGGAAGGCTCGATTGTCGATGCTCTCCATTGATCGCGACGCCGAGATAGATCCGTCGAGATCTCCGAAAACTCTAACCATCCGCCAGATCTCCGAGTATGGACAGCGCAATCCCGCAACCCGAACGCTTTCACATGCTTCTCAACAAACCTTTGCCGGGGCAGTCATGACCTCAATCCATTGCGTACACCCGTGCCTATACTCTGACAGATGAAGTGATATTAAAGACGACGGGACTGAGTGATGGACCATCATCTTTGACCAATTCGTATGGGAACAATGGCCGACCTCACCTCCAATCTCACCGCGCTTCAACTTCATGTCGCTTTCTGGGATACCAATGCGGACTCGTAAGTCCCGTCAACGAAGTGATCGAGGGTGTGAGATAGCAGAGGCTAATGCATGGACTTATCCAGGATCATCACGCCGTACGAGATCTACACCGGCTTCCGCGCCCTGGGATTCAGCATCCTGTTGTACGTCCTCACATTACCCTCCCTTCTCCCTCCTATTCACCGTCTACCCCCCTACATTCTAGCACACTTACCCTCCCAGCCTCGACCCGTTTCTTCCCCTACCCAAAAACCCAAGATCTCCCCACTTCCCACCATCCCCGACTCACAAATCCACGCACATAAAGCTAACCCCCACCACAGCTCCCTCGGCGGTCTCCTAATCCCCCTCTTCTTCTCCTACCCCACCACCCTCGGACACTCCTACCTCCCCGACCCTCTCTTCCGCATCTACACCAGCTCAATCCACAAAGCCAAACACGGGAGCGACAGCGGCGTCTACACGCCCGAAGGGCACATCCGGGAAAGCCTCTTCGAAGAAATGCTCGGGATGTTGGATTCCAGCCAAGGAACCGATGTCTCCTCCTCTCCAGCAGCGACTGCAAGAGAAGAGGGATCCATTGGCCCAAGAACAAGCTATCGTGACGGAAAAGAAGGGCAAGAAAGCGAAGAGAGAACCACAAACCAGACGCACAGCAAGCAGCGCCAGAAAAGCCTCGGCATAACCGACCTCCTCAACCTGCACGCCCGCAACCGCGTCGCTGCCGATCCGGCAGGCTGGAGTTTCGCGGCTATGGAGTGGTGGACTACATGGCTGTTGCTGCAGGAGAATGGCCGGGTGTGGGAGGATGATTTGAGGGCGGTTTATGATGGGAGTTTGTTCTTCCGGATACGGGAGGCGCGGATGAGGAGGGGTGAGGGTGGCGAAGAGGGGGGGATGAAGACCCGGGTGGGGATAGAGGGTCAGAGCATGGATGAAGGAGCGAGACTAGACGAGGAGGAGCAGGGGTGGGACAGGAATAAAGGGTACGGGTGGCGCGATTGGGTGCGTGGGATGTGGAGATTTGGGAATTGGAGGGTGTGGGAGCTCGAAGGGTTACGCGCCGATGGAGGAGATTTGAGCAAGGGTGCTGGGATGGATGGGAATGTCAGTCATGAGGAGCTTTGAGTTGAGGTCAACGAGGGAGGTCAAGCCTGGTAAATAACAGAATAAAGTTTCTAATACATATCCCAATTGTCTCTAGGTATTGAAGCACGACCATGCCATCGGGGTCAAAGATCTCTCAAAGTGCCCATGATGCCAATAGCGATAGATAGAAGTGGTTTTGGCGGACACGCTGCAATCCACCCTTCCTACAAAACTACCAGTTCGTCACGGATACCACCTCATACACATCGCTTTTTCTCTCCTTTGCAAGTTCGTGCATCCGCTGCCTGTGACTCCATAAAGAGCAAGCCAAACGCTCCATTTCTCCTTAAGACGAGCGCAGGCAAATCCTCCTTCCCTCGCGAACCAAGAACGGTAAAATCTAGAAAAGTTCGAAGACATGCAGCAAAACCGCAATGGCCTACAAAATCTCAAAAGAAAAATTATTTCCCCATCACCATCACCATCTCCTCTCATCAAGAAATATGTACAACCAGACTCGCGCGCCACCACCCCATAACCTATCGCGACAATCCCTACTCACCAATCACTTCCATTTACTCACACCACCCGTCCTGACATTCGAGAATGTTATTCACTCCAGTATGGTGGCCAGAAATGGGGAGAATGGCATATGGCTTGCTTAACTATATTTATTTCCTTGCGAAGTTTCTGTTAAAGGCAGCACTCCCTGTCGGCAGCGTTGTAATCTGTCGTGGAGAGTGGGTTGTCAGTTTGTCCTTGGTTGGGATTTGAGTGGCTGAGGGGTGCGGACTGGGTATTAGGGTATTTTTGGGGGAGGGGGGGGTGGTGCCGAGATCTTCCACTTTTAGGTAGGCGGGTGATACTGTGTTGGGGGGGCTGCTCGGTATTGGTGCTGGTGATTGTGGCGGAGAAAATGATGCGGAGCTGTGGTGGGAGCTTCTAGCGCTGCGAATCTCCCTCGAGACGATATAGATGTTTTCGGTGAAAGCGTCAGGGAGAGGAAGAGGATGCAGCTTTTATTTTTTCGGGAAAAGCTTAAGGGAGGGGATTAGAGAAGAGCAGAGCATTTGGGATGGATTGGGAGCCATCTACAATCTTTCTGGATTTTCAAGTCTTTGATCGTTAATGCTTGTTGTTGGATGGAGGTTACACGCCCAAGTCGACAGCGATACTCTCAATAGTAGACAACCCTCTTCAATCTCGAAAGCAGTCCTCAATGTACAGCCGCCAGATCATATCCAGATCCGAGACCTCGCCCTCCTTTTGCTGCATCCGAAATATCGACTGGGATGACCTTCTTGCTGAGTCGCGGAAACCACAGCTCTGGGTGTCTGCTTTGTGCTCTTCGTAGAGGTCTCAGCTCTAATGCTGGAGATCAGTAACAAAGTTCCCTTTCTTTTTTCTCATTGTGCAATCTCTCGTCTATGGAAAGATAGGGTTTGGGTGTTCATACACAGCACCATGTAGCTTTCATGACACAAGCTAGGAATGGGTATTCATGTCTTCTCAAATTCATTCCCGAAGAACTTCAATTCTTCGTCTTCACATACCAAGGCGCTCAATAGTACACTAAACTACTTGCACTATCGATGCATCACGATTTCGAGCCCGAATAGTGCGTATAGTTTGAGTCATTTATCGCATCATACTATTTAATATAATACAAAAAAAATGATAATTTTGATGCGTATCAGTAATATGTGTGATGCAAATGATTATTATATTGTTCAATTTTACGAAATGTTCGAATATTTCAATTTTGAAAATATTATCAAATTTTTGAATGATAAAATACAAAACATCAATTAACGTGCATTATCAAATTTTTTGTTAATGATGTTGCAATAAATTACACGCATTTTTGATATTTTTGATAAATTTCAATTTCAAATTTTTGTATTTTTTTCGAATAATCGAATTTTCGAACAAATTTCAAATATCAATTTTCAGAAATTTTGTTTTCGTTATTTTATTTCAATTCAATTCAATTTTTTACATATTAACAATTTACGTTATATATCAACAATATTTCAATCAAATCGATTCGAATTATTTGATATTATTATTATGTTAACGATTATATCGAATAATTTTTTTATCAAAACGACGATCGTCAAATTCAAATTTCAATTTTGCAAAAATCGAAATGTCGATGAAATCAACATGTCGAATAATCAACGTGACAAATTTTCAACGTTTACAACACGTCGAATTAACGAACGACGATTTATAATTTTTCAATTTGTGTCGTTTGAATATTCGAAACGAATTTCAAAACGAACGCGAACACGAACGAATTCGATCGTGAAAATTGTCGTGAAAATTGCATTGAATATTCAAATTCAAAAAACGATTTCGAAAATCGACGAATCATTATTCAACGAATTCGACGAAAAATCAATCGAATTTGCAATCGATTTTGCAATCGATACAACAATATCATAAACGATTTCGAATCGCAAAATACGAATTTCGATTAACAAATTTTTTCGCAAAATCACGTCGAATATTTATCATCATTTCACGTTGTTTCGAAAACAAAAAAAAAATTTCGCAAAATGCAAATATTGCATCATCAAATACGTCAAATTCGACGATATTATGAAATTCAAAATGCATTTGCGATTAAAACATTATATCGATTTTCGAAATCGTGACGAAATTCGTTTAATTTTTTACGATAACGATTTTGTTTTCGTTTTCAATCGTTAATTTGCAATGAAAAAAAAATTGAAAAATCGTCAAATTACAAAACACATAATCGTTGCGTTGAATGCAAAACAATTTATGTATTTTTATTTTCGATGAATCATATCAATCGACATTTTGTTCAAACAAATGCGCAATATGAATTTTCGAATATTTTTACATTATATCAACAAATTTGCGAAGATTTTATTTTTTGTTTCGAACAATATTATTCAAACGAAAATCATGATATTATACGAAAAAAACAAAAAACGATTACGTCATAAATTGAACGATGCGATCATTTTCATACATATTATATGCGATGTTTGATTTTCATCAAATCATTTGAATTTTTTAAATTTCGTGATTCATTTTATTGACGATGCGAAAATTTTTCGTATTTTGTTGTTGAATTTGAAAAAAATTCAAAATGTTCATAACGATGCAAACAAGGCATTGTCGTTGAATATGCAACAGCGTTCTAAGAAAAAAAAAGCAAAAAGTTAGAATTAATAAGTGTGATATCGAAACAAAGTTAATTCATGTCGATACGAACATTTATTTCATTCTATCAACATCATGATTCGAAACAAAATGAATGAAACGAACAATTTGACTGCAATCGACGTGCATTAACTATGACGTTTGAATCAATGACTGTTAAAATGAAAAAAAAAAAAATATTCGTACAATTCATTGATGTTGATTAAGAATTCGTTGAAATGTAATTAATTCAAAAATTAAAAGCGAAAGATATGTACAATAAAAATCATTTCATCGAGTTTTTGTGTTCGATCATGATTTTGTGAAAACATCTGTTTGATAAAATCAATTGATTTTCAAAAAACGAAATTTTGTTTTCGTTGAATCAATGAATCAAAATGTTCATTCGTATCAATTCGACGAACTTTGCAAAAAACAAAAAAAAAAAACAGACAATGCAATTAGTTATGACAAAAAAATCAAAACAAATTTTTCAAAAACTGCTGAAATCTTTTTGCAACATCGTATATAACGATTTTTGCAATGAAGTCGTTTTTCAATACAAAAATTTTCATAACATGATTCTTTTTCTCATCGCGCATTTTTATTTTTTCATTTCGTTTCTTTTTTTCTCATTTTTTTTTCTTTTTTTTCGTTTTGTTTCTCGTCACAATTCGATTCGACGTCGCGTAGATTTTACGATATCATTCGAGTCGAAAACACGCAAAAAACGAAAACAGATTTTTTTTTACGACGACTGATCGTCGTGAAATTGAAACTCAAAATTTATCTCGTTTTGAAAAAAATGTTTCTGTCGATTTTGTTTTCTCGATGATAAAAACAACATCATTTGAAACAAGTTCGAAATCGGAATCGAATTCGTCGTCGTAATCGTCATGATGTTGCTCAAATTGAAAATTCTCGTTTTCGTTTTTTTTTTCATTTTGAGACAAAAACAATGATAAATCGTTGACGACGTTCGAACGATTATTTAATGATTCGTCGTCGTTGTCGTTTTCATTGAATTGCGCACGATCATTTGTCGTGATCGTTGTTGAAAACAGCAATCGACGACGTTTGTTTGATGATCGTCGCGAAAAAAACAAATTTGCGACAAAATGATTTTCATCACTTTTGATCGAAATTTTAGTTTTTTTTTTCTCGTCAGCGAACTTTACGTTTGTGACGATGATTTGAAACATCATTTTCACGATTTCGAATTGAACACGCATCGAGTCTGAAAAAATTTTAATATTTGAAACATTGAAAATTGAATGCATTTATTGAGTGAACAATTCGATGTTTTGTGTTTGAATACGCAATTTTCGCAAGTTTCGAGACGATTTCGTGCTTGAACGCATCGAAAAAAAACGAGATTGATTTTGTTTTTTTTCGTGATCGCGCATCGATCGCAAAATGACAATGTTAAATTTTCAACGATTTTCTTGACGTCAAAACAATGATTTTTCAAAATTCAAATAGATTCGCGTATTTGAATGATTAACGTTTGCAATTGCTGAAAATACGTCAAGTCGACGAATATTCGATTCGCAAAATATAAAATCATCGAACGCGTGTCATAAAAATTGATTAATTGAAAGCGATCGAAAAAAAAAAAAGACGAAATTTGAACTATTTCTCTGTCAAATTGTGTTTTCTGATTTTCATTCTATATTTATCTGTGCAATATTGACGAAAATTGCTGTTTCATTGTAATTCACTGATTCAATTAGCATACATCTCATAGCTTAAACAGAAATACAATTTACAAATGATTCAGAATTTCGCTTGACTAAACATCGTGATGCATGAAAAAAAAAAAAAAAAAAAAAAAAAATTGCAATCAAATGTGATCGTGAAAGCACGCTAATGAATCATTGATCGAATGAATACGAACAACACAAACAATCGAAAATTTACTTTCAGTCACAATACGATGAGAAAAAATCGTTTTATTCAGAACTCAATGAAATCAATTCTACATACGTTAAATCTATAATTCGTTTTGATAATTTACTGCAATCGTACAAATCCGATTGCAAAAAAAATAATGATAATATTGAGATTTACGATAATCACAATGAGATTTAAACACTTTACATGCAAAATCTCAAAACGTGAATATCGCATAAAAATAGAGAAAAATATGTTTTGTTTGAAAACATACTCATTTCAATTCACAACAGTTTGAGCGAAATATTTGAACATTTTGTATTTGCACTTAAGAACTGAAACTGACACATTGTTTATAACTCTTTCGTACAGAAATTCATGAAAATCGAAATATGTTCGCTGAAAATATTCGTAATAATAGAAAATAAAACAATTGCACACGATTTAAGTAAATTTCACTAATACATATATTTTAAAGAAAATTGAAATATTCAAACTGAAACTGTTTCACGACGAATCTGTTTGATCACACTCAATTCTCGATCACGATCATAAATTTAATTTCGGAAAATTCGCACAATTTAGACATTTTTCGTTCTAATGACATGACCAAATTTTGAAAACAAAATCAAAAAATGTAAAAAACACGACGCGCGACAGAAAAAATCATAACGATTCGCGCTTGAAAAAGACGAAAAAAACTCGATGAAATTGTCAATCGAACACGTTAATTTCAGTTTTATACATTTCATTGACAATATTTTTTAAACGTTCATATTCGACTATCGTTTGTTGATTCATTCGAAAAGTCTCTCTGCACAAAGCAAAAATAAAGATTTGATTTCATCGCTGCGTTTTACTCAATGCGATGTAAACATGTTTTGAAACAAACATATTATTATCAAGATTTATCGATATGTCGATCATTGTTAACGATTGAATTTTATGAACGATCAAAGCGAAAACGTTCAAAATTGAAAATTGAATTCGAGTGTAAAACACATCATACAACGTTTTGTAATCGATGTAAGAAATCACATACAGTTTTTAGAGAATTGATATCAGTCACGTTGTAACGAATATGAGAAAAATTTAATTTTTATACGTTCGATCATTGAAAAGATCACGATAAAATAGTCTTTGTCATTTATTTTGATGATTAATTCACAATTGTCGTTGATTATGTTTCGAATTATGCAATTATTTTTCAAAAACATCATTCGAATTTCAAGAACGATCATCATTTCACTGAGCAAATTGCTTTTTTGACAAAATGTTTGTGAATCGATTCGAGCAATTTTCTGTCGCGTTCTTTATCTTGAGTTTTGTGAACGATAACAAATGAATTGCAAATTCGTTTCAGCAATAACGCGTTGAATCGTAACATTTCATTTTTTCGAAAATGAAACGAAATACATTTATGAATAAAATTATCGATTCGAAACTTTTGTTTTCGTTGATGAAAAATATTCATGATTTCATCAATGATTTTTTCAAAGCGAACAGTTTCAAGAAATCGTTCGAATTCTGAATCGTTATCGTGTTTTCTGAAACGTCTCAAAAATAACGAGACGAAAATCTTTCAAACAAAAAAATGAAAAATTTGACGATCGTTAACTGAAAATAATTGCAATAAATCGTCAAACACAATAACATGAAAATTTTCAAAAAAAAACGCATTTTTGTGTATTCTGACAAACAATTTCGAAACAAAACTGAACATCTCATTGTTGATCATAAAAATTTCATCAATGATAAAAATTCTGATTTTTTTGAAATCGTTCATTGAGTTTTCGATGCGAAATATACTGAATTGCAATGATTCATGATTTGAGTTTTTTTGAATATTGATGTGCAAATTGCTGTGAATGATTTTTTTTTCACGTTTTCTGCAGCAATTTCGATGAAAATCATTTTCAAAATCATTAGTCGACGATCATTGCATCACGTCACGAACGTGTGCAATAAAAAGAATTTTTCTGTTTCTTTTAAATCTGTGACGAAAAAATCTGTTTCTCGTGATTTTCGAATTGTGACAAAGAAAAAATTGCTTATAATTCGTTGATACGTCACATATTAATCTTTTTCGAAATTTAGATTGTCGTCGAGCATTGAGATCGATCGAATCTTGATTTGCATTTCAAGAAATTTTTGTCGTATGCATTCATTCTCGATTTCGAATACTTCAGAAAACAGACGATGAATTGCTTTCAAATAAAAAATGTTGACTTTTACGTCACGTTTGACGACTTGAAATGTTGTTCAGAAATTCAAATTTCGATATTCGTTTGAATAAAACATCATGAAATGATTTCGATAACAAATGATCGTGAAATTTGATATGAATTCTCGAATCTCTTTTTCAGTTCGTTACGATTCAATCATGAGAAATTTTTCGTAAAAAAACGTCTTTTCGTCGATCAAACGTCGTTCGATGTTTCGAATCAAAATGTTCTGAATACGTTAATCGATGTAAAAGACGATTTTCAATGAAAATATCATATTTGTCGTCTTTTCTTGACAACGTTTTTCACATCATTCATCGTTTCACGTTCAAGATCGACGATCGATTTAATCAAATTGTATTGCGCATGATAATCGAAATACGTCAATTGATCGTAAAACGAATTTGAAAAACGAACAAAATACTTTTCGACTTGATTTTTGTAAAAAAAATCAGATTTTTCGTTTTTTTTTATTTTTTGCTCGAGTAAGTTCCGCTCTAACTGTCAAAGAAATTTGACGAAGATCGATCGTTTTTCAAATAACGTGATATCGATATACATTACAATTTTGTTGCATCGAAACATGTCGTAATTCAACATCAGCATCATTATTTTCATCGAATTCATTTTACGAATCATTAAATGATTTTTGACGACGTTACGAGTGAACAAATTGTACATTTCGTTTGATTTCGTTTTGATAACGTATTTGCTGACATAGACGACAAAATAAATTTCGATAATGTATTGAATATTCATATGTGCGTTTCAAATCAGAAACATTTGAACGTTATATGAAAACATTCAACGATTTTTTTTTTTCAGTCGTTTGTAAGTGTAACGATTGTCGTCGTTCACGATTTCAATCACGAACGACAACGATTGAAAAAAATCACTTTTACATCGTGACTCGATGATTAGATTTTTGCGACACATATCGAAACGACATATGTGAATTTGATGTTTCGTCACTAAAACGTGTAATTCGAATTTCTTTTCTTTATCGGAAACATTTGTTCGTATGAAATTTTCGACGATCATTTTCGATATGAATTTCTGAATTCAAAGCAAAACATGAGTGTGAATGACGTTTTTCAATTGAAATTTCATTCGTTTCATCATTTTTTTCAACTTTTCGAAATCGAATATTTTTGAATTTCGCAGCAAATAAGTTTTAAATGCTTTTCATCGAAAATGATAATATATTACAGTTTTTCAAAATCGATTATTCGAAATGATGTCGCGATTGTTTGTATTTGCAAAAATTTCGACGTATTCAAATCATTTTTCGAAAAATGTCGTCGTGAAAAACAAATGAAATCGACATGTTGTTTTCATGATGATGTTGATTTTCTGTTCGATTTGTATTCAATAAATAAAATCGATTCGCAATTGAATTGAAACGATAATCGTTAAATTTTCGTTGATAATCGTGTGAAATTCATAAGCGTTTTGTTTTATCAATTTCGCTGTGACAAAACGTTTTGTCATTTGACGTTTTTTTCGTTTTGTCATCAATTTATTTGTGTTTTGAAAAATGCGAAATGATTTCATTTTCATATACATTCATGTTGTTCAGTAATGATCGTCACGAAAATGCGAAACGTTTCAATTCAGTTTATATTGTGCGTTCTTGAACGAAATTTTGAAATAAAAATTTTCTTTTTTACGAAAATGTTCGATTTCATAAAAATATAATCAAGAAAATATTTTAATTTTCAAATTTTTATCATCTTTGAAATATCAACGATTATCGTTGATCATGTCTTGTTTTTCAAAAAATCGATTGAAACGAAAATTCTCGTCGTGTGTTTTCGAATCATATTGATCGACATTCACGATAAAATCGAATTTGTGATATGATTTTTTTTCATTTGAATCGAAAATTTCGAAAATCGGAAATTTCACAGTGAGAATGTCGATGACGAAAACGATATAATTTTTCAAAAATCGATTGTGAATTTTCAATCAATTTGTTGCAATCGTTAAATTTTTCGCATTTTGTTCTTTATCGAAAATTTGAGAAAACGATTGAAAAAAATTTTCGATAATATTCGAATAAAAAGTCAACGTTCGCGGATTTTTGAAAACGTACATGAAATTTTGATGTAAACGTGAACAAACATTTTCAAATTGAATTACGATAATTTATTTGAAACGATTTTGTAAATCGTTCAATTGCTTCGAACATCGTCAACGTTTTGAATTTTTTTCAAATTCGTCATCAATTTCAAGAAGAACAAAAAAATTCTGAATCGATGAAAAAAAAACATTATTTCGTCAAATCAGAATTTTATTTGAAACATTGATCGTGAATGTTTTTGACAAACATCGCACACGAATACGAGTCGCTGTTCGTTTTCATCGAATTTGTAATGCAAAAATTGTCGAAAGATTAAAAAAAAATCGTATTTCATATTGTTGTCGAAAACAAATCATTTCGTCTCGTTTAAAAACATCAGAATGTCGCAAAATGAACATGATGTTCTAAAAAAACGACGATTGTAATTTGTTCGAAAGTCATGCAACAACTTTTGAAAAACGATATGCTTTAAATACAATTGTGACACAAGAACGTCGACATTCGAAATATAAATCGTTTTATTGAAAATTATAATTTCCGATTGCATGTCTGTTTTTCGATGAATTGATAAATGTCGATTTAAATGATTTTGACGTCGAAAAAAACGATTGCAATGTTCGCATTTTCAAATCTGATTGCTGATATGAAATAAAAAATGTCTCGTTTTGATATTTTCTTTATTGAAAATTCTTTCACATGTATTGCAAACGTAACGACTGTCTCGTTGAATTCGAATTACGTTTTGAATGTTGAAATTTTTGATCGCAATTCGAATATCATATGTCGTCGTGATGCAATTCGATTTTTCAACAATCGTCATCATAATTTCACTGAATAGAATGTTAGAAAGAGTAATTTGTCGAAACAATGAATTCCGAATAAAAAAGCATTTTATCAGAATCGAAAACAAAAGCGAATTAAACTTTAAAATATCAGAATTGATTTTTCAATCGTGAAATTGTACTGTTTTGATTGTACGAAAGTGTAATATTATATATAAATTTATTGAGCACAAAGACACAACGATGTTTGCGAAACGAAAAGATTCAAACAGTTTGAAAAATGAATATCGATTCAAACAAATCGAAAAAACGAAAAAATAACAACAGTTTCAGAATCGAAAATTTCAACTTTTCATAAAAATTTGACGTATTTATCAGATTTGCGACGTGTAAATGCAAAAGCAATAATACGAATTGAAAAATGTTTCAGAAAAAAAATTCAGTTTTATCTTGTTGTCGTTGTGATGAAACGTGAAAAAAAACAGAATCGCGTGAAAGAAAATAAAATGAAATCTGAAAGAAAATAAAATGAAATTTTCATTTAGTTCGAAACGTCACGTGATCAGAATCTGATATAGTCGATCGTTATGATGAACATAATGAATACGAAAACTATTTTTGAATCGAGACGCTTTATACGAACATCAATAAATTAAAGTTAAAATGTCGACAATTCAAAAAGAAAATCGAATGCGAATCATTGATGACAAAAACGATTTCTTTTCAATTCAGAAAAATGTCGTTTTCAACGTCATATAAAATTTCATTACGTTTGACTTTGAAAATCAATTGAAGCGAAACAACAAAAATCGATACAGAAAAATCATTTAATTTGCTCATTATCAAATGTTTAAACGTAAAATCAAGTCGTTATCGCTTGTTTTCATTTGATTTTTGCATTTCAAAAATCATCAATTGCAATTTGATGTTGACGTTTTCGACAACGTTTTTCGTGTTTCATGTCATTTAAATGATTTTTTTCTTTTCACGTTTGATTCTTTTTGTTGAAAAAGTTTCGTTCGTCATTTCATCGACAATCGTTTTTGCAATTGCGTCATCGAAATTCAATTTCACGAAAATCGAATGATCAACGCTTGAAATTATTGTGTTCGAATTGTCGTCATTTTCGATTTGAATTCGATTCACATGAAAAATGAACGAGAATTGTTGAGTTCGAATCGCGACAAATTCGATGAAAAAAATTGTAAATTTGAAAAAAATGTTAAAAAAAACTGTGAAAAATGAAATTTGCGTTGTCGAAAAATTCGAAAAAACAAAACGTTCGAACGTGAATATTGTCGTTTTCAAACGTTTTTTTGAAATCGACGTCGAAAAACGCGTTTGCAAATCGATAAAATTGAAATTCGTTATTTCATCGAAAACTAAATAACGAAACAATTGATTAAAATTCATACGAAAAAACGAAAAAAAAAATGAAAAAAATGAACATCAATCATTTTCATCGAATTGAACAATATAAATGACAATAATGTCGAGAATTTTCTCAATAAAAGAATTTCTGTTGTCGTTCAAGTATTGATTTTTGTTTACATATTTTTTGAATTTGTAATAATACATAAACGAAAAAATTTGCTGAACAATGAATTAGCGAAACTTTTATGAACTTTGAGCATAAAAAGCGTATTTGCGTGATTTTTTTATTTTTTTGATCGTCACGATCGAAATCGTATATTTTTCATTGATTTGTGAAAATCGTTTTTGTATTATTTACAAATGCGACGACGCACATCATTCGCACACAATCGTTAATTTGAAATTTAATTTGAACAACGATTGACAAATCGTCAATCAAAATCGTCGAATGTGAAAAAAGTTGAAAAAATTAACAAAAATCACGACGAAATCGCAAAATCGAAATCAAACTTGATATGAGAAATTAGTTTTGAGCAAAATTTCGTCGCTCAACAAATACGTGTTTTTCGATTCAATGATGAATTCGCTAATTTGAAAATTGAATCAATGAAAAAAATTTACAACTTTTTGTTCTTTTCATTTTTGAATGTAAATGATTTCGAACTTGCGAAATTTGTTATTCGTTTGAATTTGATCGTCAATTTCATCGACGATGACGAAATGCATGTTGTGAAATCGAAAAGAATTGAAATCATCAAAAAAAAAATCTATGAAAAAAAAAAAAAAAGATGAAAAGAGTGAATTTTGAGAAATGAATTGTAAACGATAATTAAAAACTTTGTCTGAATGATACGAAATGAGAAATGAAAAAAAAAAACTTATATATTCGAAATTGACAATTGCATTTCTGATTCGAATTTGAAATATTCGTTTTGAATTTTTCAGTTCTGAAGTTTTGAATAATACGAGTATCATTTTCGTTATAGCGATTTAGAAATTGAATTTTCAATGATTCGATCATTCGAATTTTGAATATCAATTGATTTGTGAATATTCATGATATGACAGTCGATTTGCTGAGACGTTCGCATGATATTCATGTAATTTTCATTTTTTTTGCGTTTTGTCGATCAATCGCATACGAATAAATCGTATACGTGATACGAGTTCGAACATTTTCGAATCGATTAATAATTGAAATTTGAAATGATTCAATCATTCGAATTGAAAGCATCAAATCATAATCGAACTCATGAGTTTTAACGAATTGAAAGTACGAATCTGAACGAAACTATTTCATGTTGAAGAATTTCGAAGCAATGATTGAAAAAAATATACGTGATTCGCGATATGCGACGACGATTTCGAAAATTCGAACGATTGAATCATCTTGTTTATAACGATCACGAAACAAAAACTTGAAAGTCGTTAAACGACAAAAACTTCTAAAAAAGACGCTAAAATGAAATGCACTAAAAAGAATTATTGTAGAAAATGTATATAGTATATGCATATGATAAAAATATGATAAAAATATGAATCTCATATGATAAGATAAAATAAAATAAAATAAGAAAAATGTTGAATTTCTCAAGAATCAATTGAAATTTGTTTGAACAAAACGATCGATATTTGCGATTTCAACGTGATTTTGAAAAATCTAAAACGCAAAATCATCAACGTCTCATCGTATAATCGAAAAATGAATGTCGTCGAAAATCATGTTTTTTACGAAAAGCGATGTTGTTGTTGTCATAATGAAAACAAAAATTGCTAATCACAATTTTAACATTTCACGATGAAATCGATGCATCGTTACGAAAAAAACAATTTCAACATAATGCAAGCAAGTTTTGCACATCGAAATTAGATTAAACATTTATATAGATCTGTTGTTGATTTCGTACAATATTCTATGCTGTCAAAATAAAAAATAGACAGTTTTGCAAAATAGTCGTTTCTATCATCACAAATACAAAAATCAGTATGTCTCAACTGAAAATCTTTTTTGCTTTTTTGCTTTTTTGCTTTTCTGTTTTCAATTCGGAAACATCATGAAAAAAACAGTTTTTGAACGTTGATAACAAACTTTTCATTTTGAAATTAGTTTCGATGTTTTAACGTATGTAATTTTGATTGCGTACAGTGCTTTATGCAAAAAAAATATAAAATTCAAAAATTTGAAAAAACGAAATGTAAAATGAATAATGTTGAAATTATTTCATTTTCGTTGTCAATCATCGTTGTTTTTAATTCGAATTATTTTGTTTTTTTTTTGCAAACGTTTGCTCAAATTTTATCTGATTTTTTTTTTTTTTTTTCATAAAACTCGTCGATTTTTTTTTGTAACAATGTCGTTATCATTCGTTTGTACATTTTGCTTTTTTTGTTGTTGATCACATACATCGCGATTTTTTTCAATTCATTTGTTCGAGTATGTTTTCGACGACACGTTTGAACTCAAATGCAAAAAGCGAAAACAATGATTTGAGTTTTGAAAAATAAAATTTATAACGACGAAAAAAGAGTTTACGATTATTTTTTCAAAATGAAAAACGGAATTTTTAAATGAAATGAGTGAAATTGACGATGTTGTTAAAACGTTAAACAATGACATCATAATTTCAAGAAAAAATTATTTGCGAGACATATTATTCAAGAAAATTCGATCGAAAATGAACATGATTGAAACGAACTTGAATTTGAAAAACAGATATTTGAATATTTTTGACGCAAAATGAGTGAAAAGAAGCGAACAAATGTTTGAATGAAATAAAAAATCATTACGACGATCGCATTTCGATAAATTTTTGCGATGACAATTCGAAAGCTAAAAATGATACGATGAAAACGTTTTGTTCTTGCGCGAAAAAAAACGTCTCAACAATGACAATTGCACGATTCACACAGTTGCGTCAATTGTCAAAAATAATCGTTTCAAATAAAACGTCATAATGCATGTATTCGTAAAATCACATTCTCTTTTTCGCATCGATACAGCGTCAATTATGAATGAAAAAAAAAAAAATTCAAAGAATCAATTTCGAGACAAACATTTTATTTCAATTGTTGTTTCATGATCGTCATGTCGTGAATTGATATTTCGAAATCGAAAAATTTTTTTTTCGCACGCTCGTTTAATTCAAAAATCGTCGTTTTCGCAATTTTTTTTTCATTTATTTCAATTTCTGCTTTTCATTCAGCACAGTACAGAATCGTTCATTCTTCACATTTTGACGATGAGCTGTAATACGAAATTTTGAATTTGAAAAACGTATTTTTGACACGATTCAGCGCGTTTTTGAATTTTCATCACGTCGTAAATTTCACACACGTTTAATTGTGATCGTGCGATCGTGTTTTTGATGACGACGAAATGAATGATTTTCGACATCAATACATGAAATTAATTCTTTTTAGTCAATAGCAATTTTACGATTTGTTGCGTTTTTTTTTTTTCATTTCAAATCAAGAAGTTTGTCGAAGCATTTGTTGAAATCGTTTTTTTTCGATCTTTTTCAATTTTTTCTTTCTAGTCATTAGCAATTTTACGATCTGTTGCGTTTTTTTTTTTTTTACAATTCAAATCAAGAAGTCTGTCGAAGCATTTGTTCGATTCGTTTTTTTTCGATTTTTTTCATTTTTTTCTTTTTCGTCTTTTTTTTCATCATTCGTTTCGACAATATCATTATATCGTTTTTATTTTTTCGATCGACGTTTTCAATTTTTTTTTTTCTCGACTCGTACATCATTTCATCACGATTTTGCTTTATCATTTCTCTGTGCAATCGTCGTTGTTTCGTCAACATTTCAATCATTGTTTCTTTTTGTTCTGCGTTCAGCATCAGTTTTCAACGTTGTCACAACAATTCAAAAAAGTGATGTTTGTTGCCTATTACATTTCACATGTTAACATGAGTTTCAAATTATCAATGCGACTATTCTGAGAATTTTTCAATCGCTCAATTGAGTTTGACTTTAATTTTGATTGATTTTCATGAATTTCAAAATCAAATAGTCATCATCGCGATTCGAATTCGAAATCTCAGATAATTCTGAGTGAAAAGTGCTTATTTACAGTTTTAATCGTTAGATCATTCAGTCAGATTCGCTTCATTAAAATACTGATTTCTTATTTGCATATATATACATTATGCGACATTCAAACATATTTACATCTTTTCAATCAAAATCGCATTTCCGTCAATCTTTCATTTTTTCATTTTAACAATTTGCAATTCAGACATTTTTTACATTCGTGAATTTGCTTTTCGTAATTATCTTGTATTCGCTCATTTGAATTATCAATTTTCTGTTCGAAAACATCGTGATTATTTTCATTTTCGTTGAATTCATCATGATCACTCAATTATCGATAATGTTGTAATTTTAATTTTCGAACGTCAAGCTTTGCATTTCACGCTAAGAAAGAATTCTTGTATTGAATTAACATAACAATCATTATTTTGCATACGATTCGAAATTTCGAATTTCGCAACAAATTGAAATATTTCGTTATGAATAACGTTGATTTTAACGATACAATGATAAAAATTATTGCGCAAAATTTTTGAAATAACGATTTTTTCAAATACGATTTCGTTGAACATCGATTTCGTTGTTTGAATCACATCATTAATTTATCAATTTAAAATTTTTTATTTAATCAACGTTTCGACAAACAAACACAAACATTCGATGTAATTTTTAACGACGAAAATTTACAACATTACAAACGTTTCGAATTTCAAAAAAAATTGCACAACGTTAATACACATATCATGAAAAATAATCAACGCATACAGAAATTTAAACAATTCAACGACAATGTCATGTTTGTGCGAAACATGAAAATGAAATAAAATTCGTGATTTGTTATGATGAATTGATTTATCGAAAAAATCAAAAAAACATTGCAATTATACATTATGAACGAAAATATTCAAAACGATAATATCAATTTATTCGAATGATTTCTTTTTCGAAACATCAAAAATTTCTTGAAATCATTTCAAAAAATCACGAAAAAAATGAAAAATCGTTTTGTTATAATCAACGATTATTTATCGACGTTAAATTATTTGTTTGTTTATTACGAAAATGCGACGTATAATTTTATCGACAATAATTTCATGCAATTATTTTTTGATATTAAATTCAAAAATTTGCAAAAATATTGAAACAAAAACATCAAAAAAATTTTCGTTTATATCGTCGTCGTGATTTTGAATTTTGCACAAAAATGAAATTATTTCGAAACGCATTAAAATTCATTGTTAATTGTTAAAACAAAAATCAAAATTACGAAATTGTGAAACACGTACAATCGCATTTTTTTTGTTACAACAATTAATCAATTTTCAAAAAAAAATCGTCAAATTTGATTTTTTGAATGTATCGAAATTACGAACAAAAACATACAAACGAATTGAAACAATATTTTATTGAATTGTTGAATTTCAACAAAGATTTGAATTTAATCATTTGATAAACAAATCAACGAACGAAATTATCAATATTGATTTGTATGATTTTGAATATTTTTTGTATTTCATTTATGTTTTTCGAATTAAAACGTGTATTTTTTTCGTTGAAACACATGATAACGTCAAAACGAATTTTATTGATTTCGAAAATTATCGAAACGTTGAAATGCGTCAAACATTGAATGAAAATCGATATTTTCACGAATGAAAAATTCATCGTCGTATTGATTTTGAACGACGAAATGAAAAAAATTTACAAAAAAAATTGAATCATACATCGTTGCAAAAATTTCGAATTCGAACGAATAACGTTAAACGAAAATGATATTTCAATGTAAAAATTTCGAATTCGAACGAATGACGTCAAATGAATTGATCAATATATCAAACAAATTTTGCACGAAATCAAAAAAACGAACAAAATCAATTTGTATATAAATTTGTTAAATATTTCGAAAATTATCGTTTGTGCAATTGTTTTCGCAATAAAATTTTCGAAAATTTTCAAAACATTTACGTATTATACGTATTATCGATACATTATTAATGCATCATCAAATTTCGTAATATAATATAATATTGAGCTTCTGTGAAGTAGTACATCTCAAAAATCGATAGTATAATATAGTATGAGGCCTGTGGTGCACTACTCGCACTATTGGACGCCTTGTCACATATCTTGCTCTGATTGCGCTGGGTTTCGATGTACCTCGCCTTCCAGTAACTTCTTCAAATTAGTGTCTGGTTCGATATAAACGCTCTTCTCCCTGAAAATTTCTTTGTTTGACATTAAGGCCCTAGGAAGATGATACGATGTTGGACAGATGAGGTCAAGGCATGAATCTCGTCCGATGGGAGACATGTAGGTTTTACTACGCCGACACCCCCTTTTGCTAGTCTGACATCCCTTTTCGCTCGATTTGATATACCCACAAGAAAACTTCTCATTGGCCTAGAGGTTTCCGGGAAGACTCCCATTCTCCATAAAAAAATTGGGCCATTATCTCAGGATTCTCGGAATCTTCAATCCGCAAAGGATAATGTAGTATGCAATAGCAGAGAATATCATTGATTCTCGGTGTGAAACATGCAAATTCTCCTGTGAGGCCTCGAAGGCCTCGATATGTTGTACAATAGGGCTTCAGCCCTCTCAAGCTATAATTGCAAAGATGCCCGCAAACGTATGTTCATCTGTAGAACCGTGACCTTTGAAAATACGAAGTTATGTGATTTTGTATGCCATTAATAGCACCCCCCCTTTGTCTCCACGTTCTTCATGGCCTCTTCGTGCTCCGCGGCCTCCTCTATTCCCTTCTTCTCGTCCTCGCTGAGTCTTTGGAGGAATCCGAGTTTCGAACGACGATTGGCTGTTGGGCATCTGAATGAAGCACTTTTGCGTTGAGTTAGCCCCTCATACATGCTCGCGAATATGCCTATCAGCAAGCTTTCAGTGCGAAAGTGCTGTTATTGAACGCTTGCTGTTTCTTCTTCCCTCGTGAACCTCTCGGACAGCCTTGCCCTCCCTCGTGTAATCGCAGGTTTATCAACATTCAGTGTTTCTTCGTCGAGGGTAGGGGGTGTCAATTTAGTAAATCTCAGGGGTGTCAGTGCAGTCGTCGCCAACATCTCATGAATGCTTTCGTCCTGAGCAGCAGGGTTCTTTGATCAGCTTTAGTGTATTGAGAGGAAATGGTTGCGGGTGGACGAGAAATTGGATCCTGGATTGCTCTATGGATGGATTGGGTGGTTTTCGGATGTGGGTGAAAAGAATACTGGAAGGTTTAACTGTATTAGTGGGAATTCTTGTGGCAGGATCTTTATTAGGTCTTCTATCGGTGTTGCTACAATGACTATAAGGTTTTTAGCGTACAACAAGACTCAGTAGCTCGCTGCAAAGAGGCATGAAGACTCAACAGCTCGCTAAAAAGAACATCCGTTGTCTTTGCCTATGATACACATATTGAAACCTCCATCCTGATTTCGCACTAGAATTCAGAATTTCCAAATATCCGCAAGACCCCGAATGGGTCACGAGCCATATACAAAAGCCCGCAGTATTCAGCTTCTTTTTCGTTCAAAGCTGCCGCAAAGACATCAATTGCCGAGCCTGAAAATTAGATCTCCTTGTACGACTGAAGGTGCTATATCTTAGCCGAGCGGAAAGGCGCACATAAGTAGACGTCAAAGCCAAGTCTATGATCGTGTCTGCCTCAACTTTTCGATATTCCTTGGTGAATCTTCCCCAACTGGCTCCCTTTTGTAGCCGCCGAAGTAAAGTACCCCCGATTTGCTGGTCACTTCATCGCGGCATGGAGCGAAGAGACGAATCCCGTAGAGAAGGATGAAACATGTTGATTCCGCATGAGCGTGAGGTGTTGAGGCTACCCGTGTAGAGATTCATAATTGACTTTCTTGGAAAAATACCGAGATTCCTAGTCCTGTTTTCGGAGATCCTATCCACTGGCTTCCTAGGTTGGTCGTCGAAGTAGTCCTTTGCAAGGTGATTTAGATGGAAGCTGGTAGCAAGAATATTCAAACCCTAAACAACAGCTGTGGGAAGCCTAGGTTCAGAAGACTTGTTTCGGAGGAGGTAAACGCCGAGCATCAATAAGAGTAATTCTTGACGCCATTAAGGCCAGAAGTTTTGCTTTCAATGTGAGATGATGCCTTCCCGGTGACCATACCAGTCTCTTTGATATGAGGGTATCTATACTCAATTTCCTCTTTGAAAACATACACACACATTGGCGGACCATCGAATAGCGAAACAATTTTCTGGAGTTGTTGCTTAGAGACATTGAGCGTTTCGGCGGCAATGAGAGTACAACTAGCCACCAGAGCGTCAAGAGGCTGATCCTTGAAGTATGCTTCTCCATGGATTTGGTGGTAAATTAACCTCGTTTTGTTGGCAACGTCGATTTTGAGGTTAATTTTCTCGCAGTAGGCGTCAATTTCTCGGTAAGCCGATAGAAGGGAGATTTTGTTCTCCAAAGATTTTGTTATCTTTTTATTTCTATGCACACCTGATGATCTAGTGCTTCTTGACAATGTGTCTGTGCGTGAGCCTATCTTGATCAGTACATTTTAACTTTCAAGATTATATATTACTTACGAGTCTTTCTAGAAGCTGCCTTTGAATACTGTTGGATTGATGTATCTGTCGTAGCTTGAGCTCGCTTATTTTGGACAAATGCAGCTTCATTTGTTAAATCAACATCGGTCCACGATGATGAGATTCCTGACTCCGTTTCGTCACAATTTTGGTCATGTTCGTTCATATGCTCTGGCGTCTGCTCTGCCCATGTAGAGTGAGGAGCCTCTGTGGTTGCAATAGCGATTGACTGCTCTACGCAGCGACATGACTCGAGAGCGTAATCCGCAATTCCTGTGTCAAGCGGCTCAAAGCCTCTTGCTCTTGATCAGCGAGCCAGGTTACAAGATGTGATTGCGCGCCATCGGAAGACTCAGTATTTAAATGGTTCGAATGAGGGCAATCTGATCCGATGCATGAGATTGTCGAAGGAGTCTGACAACGAGTGCGTTTTGTCTGGGCTGCCGCGTCATCGTCGATATTTCGCTTACGTTTGAGAGTGTTTTTTTGTGCTGATTGAGCCAAATGATTAGGTTAGTGCCAATAATATTCGCTCAATTGGATCTTATGCCTATTGAGTGCGCGAAACTTACCTAAAATACAAGTATCTAGAGATTCTGTTGGTTCAATCCACGAGCTCGAAATCACTGCATTTGGGCTCGCCATTTCTACTGCTTTCTTGCCTGAAGAATCAAGCTGGATAAAATGAGTCGACACATTGACTTTAGACCGTGTGACTCGGCCTGGAGCTCTGACAAGCTTCGATCGTTGCTTCTCTGTGCTACTAGGAAGCATCTTCCCGGCTGAAGAGGGAGGCGAAGCTTGTCGAGTGGGCTGATTAGCTCCTGCATCTCCAGACTCGAGGTTGTTTATAGATCCAGAGTCCTGTGTAGGTGGAACATTCCGCTGGGTCCTAAGGCTTTGTTGATGATCTACGGGCTGCCCGTGGTCACTAGGGCTAGGGGACCGAAGTCCGTAAGGGGTATGAGACCGGACAGAGGAGCTGTGTGACGGCAGAGATGGATGAATTATGAAAGGACCTTGGCTTTGGAAGTAATTGAAGATCCGTTGACGACGTTCTTCGTCACTGAGACCAAGACGTCTCGACTCGGCGGATATGATCTGGAGTTCATTCATACTTGTGAGAATCTGCTTCTGAAAAGGCTTTGTCAATAGCTTTCGTACAAAAGACAAATTACAGTCCGAGTATGATGGAATGTAGATAGTCTGCACAGTAGGATAAATGCCTTGTAAAGACGGGCGTGTATCGGAGAATACATGTAGGAAAGGGGCAAAGAGGAAAATATATTAGTCGTATTGATACTTGTGAGCGAGCTAAGCTTCTTCGAGTCTTAGCTCCAGGTTTGGCATCGGGCAACGACCTTTCACCATCTTCCAACTCTAACACCACGGGTGAATAAGCCTCGACAGTACCAAACAAATCAGCCACGATGGATCTGCCCTACCATGGTCTCTACCAGTGTGTCTTTCGCCTTCACATCAGATGGACTTCAAGGAGTTTGCTAGTCGATTGGACTTACTTCTACACGATCTGCGTGTTGCTGTGTCTATTGCGATCGTGTTACTATGGCATCGTTTTTGAGGTGCATTGACACCAACCGAACTCCTGACGACTAGCTCCGTGTTACTGTTCTGTTTACGAAAGTCTATACTATATAAATCTCTGAGCGGAACCTCTACCCTTCCTTCTCACATTCTGGTCGAATAGTTACCTCTTCACGATTCTAAGCATCTCTCGCCCGCCTTGTTATATAAGGGAAATCACTTGCTGTTCTGCTCATGGCCGATTCCGGATCAGAGTCGGAGGCTATACCTCCAACGGTTATTGCTTACATGGGTCCTAACCTAAGCCACGATAAAACCGTCGCGTTGATGCGACACATCTATGACAATCAAGGCCAACTTGGTGAACCGCAAAAGCAGTTCATTCGTCCTGCCGTTTTCGACCCATTCGACAGTTATACTTTCGCCGCTGACGCTGGCGACCTGGATGAGGAGTTTACCTACGCTAAGCTTTTGCTCGATTTTAAGAATCTTCGGTTCGGTGGATCCAAACTTGGATATACTATCGGCTTAGGGTCTAATGTAGCAGCTGATCGAGGGACTGCCCTATGTCTTGGGTTCGAAGGGAGAAACACCAACGGTGTCGCGCCTCGTCATGGCATCATCTACTACCATCCTGTATCTGGAGCTCTGATGATAGCGGGAACCCACGCCATTAATCCAGTAATCTACACCATTGACGGTAGAAAAGTGCCTCTGTACCAGGGACAATCGCGCATGATCTTGTTCCCAGAGAACGATCTCAGCTTCGGAGCGCTGCGTCTCAAACTTGAAGTCCCCGAGCGTCGCGGTCAGGCCTTGGTGGACTTTCTCGACTACAGAGACGAATGCTATCGTATCAACAGATTACAACTACCTGACCCTCGACTACATAGCTTTCCTGGCAAAGAACCTTTTACTCGTATCGGTCCGGCTGTTATCCTACCCAGCACCCTTGGGGGCTCAAGGCGCTATGTCAAGGCTGGAATCCATCACATCACGGGAGATCCTATGGCTATAAAGATAATCGATGTCGGAGCAGAGTTTTCTTGGCGGCAGGCGACATATTTGATCCACGCTTCTTTCGCATTTCACGTAAGTGGCTCTCTATATCAGATATACTCGTTATATCAAAACGTGAAAATACCTTAGCTCAGAGCACATGAAGCATGAGTCAATTGGCATCTTCTGATGCCGACCCAATGGCAGTTCTTTCTCTTCAACAATTGCAATACTTCGTACGAGGCTCTGGGATAATTGACTGACAGCTATTCCAGGGTCAAGGCGGATCGTTACAGGCATTTGAAGTACGATGTGGGATCGGATGCTGTGTCACTGCTGAACAGTACCGGCGAGACCCGCGTAGAAACGTGTTCTTCTGCAAACACCAAGAGGTTACGATCTACATTCTGTACCCCTTGGCAAAGAAAGATTTTTCCTGTCACGACTGGAAGGAGGCAACTCTTGAATTTAAGATGCAGATGATCCGAAGTTTCTCTAAGGGCGTGTTAAGAACGCACGCTAAACCATGCATGCATCGCGATATCAAACAGAGCAATATCTTAATGATGTCTTTGAACCCACCAAAGGCAGCCTTATGTGGGTTTAGCTCAGTGTTTGACGGACTTCATTTCCACACGACTGACTTTGGTACTCCCGCCCTTCACGCACCTGAAGTGGTATCCGGCCGTCACACAAACAAAATCGACATCTGGAACAGCGGCTTAGTCATGTGCGCCATGCTACTCCCAGATGACTATGACCGATACATCGACCGGGAGGGCCGTCAGGGCGCGGCATGGAATGCTCATATGGTTCGCTGTTTGGAAGACTTTGGACGCCTTGGCAATATTCAAGATCGGATCGCAAAGGTAGTCACCTTGATGATTTCACGTGATCCGAAGCACCGGCCCACTGCAGCACAGGTACTAAGAGGTTTACCGCTGTGGAATCCGACCAGGGCTCTATGGAGATGGAGTCCAAAGGTCAAATTTCTGGAGAAGCGATTCTCTGAAGCAGCTGTGGACATTTCTACGGCGGTAGCTACCGCCTCTGTCCGAGAGGATACGCCCGAATCATCGGAGGAGGAATAGTACTAGGGGGTCATAAACAGACGCTCGACTTACTGCTTGCTTGAGGAATCTGTCTATGGCCGCTGTTAACCTTATGGTCTGTAACTAAAGTAGTGCAGTTATGTACAATACACCAATAGACGTGCGTTTTGTGTGACTCTCTGACGATAGATAGCTCATCTCTACACTCTACCATGCCCAGTGACCAGCTTTACAGCTACGGCGACTGATCACCGAGATTGTTGATGTGCGCTGAAGAAAGTAGGACTGTTATGTTGCCATTATTCTTGTTGCTGTCCCTTTGGAGTATGTTCGGAGCATGGAGAGAGAAAGCTTGAGGTGAACTCGAAGTACCGAGAGATGAAAATGGGGTTTTCTGACGAGAGGCCGATAAGACGTGGGTTGCTGTACCACGACGTGTTGACGGTATCCTAGCAACTAGCCCGTATGTAGCTTGCTCGCATTGCAATTATCATGAATGCTGTTTGCCGAATACATAATTCTTCGAACGATCTTCAGAGCAACCCTCCATCACCCAATGGAGTTTTTCTAATCGATTTTTGCAGATTATGCAGCATCAACTCCTCGTTCAAGTCACGACCTTCTCAGTCACTCTTTCTGTTTTCAAACCCTTTGCAACTACTTTCATTCCCACTGCTTAATCTCCTAGAAATTGGTACAATTCAACACATTCTTTCTGCTGGTGCAGCCATTTCCTAAGATGAGGTCATTCATATGAATCTCGTGAAAGCTAATCGAAATAGGGCCGGCAACTTGGTGAATGTCCCCAACTGATCTAATTCATGAAATTGTTATCGCGCGATGAAGAGTACCCTGAACTATTCAGGCATTGAGATAGAGCATGACTCAGCAGTCCCAGGAGCCGACCAGCACTACCTAGTCGGTTATGAAGCTGTCAAATCCTCTTCGTTCTATACCATGATAGAATCCTCTTGAAGCTAACGCCAGTTTAGATTTTCGAAGCTCCATGGCTACTAGTCGGCAGTATATACCGCAAAGCAAGGTAGTAGCTTCGCTCATAAATTTATCGAGAAGAAGAGTGTAATTTCAAGCACTGACGGAGGATCGCGCGATCCAGGTTAATTACCCTGTAGCATGCATAATATGGACGATCCTTGGATAGTTTCAGCACCGCCTGTACGCCTCCGAATCGCGAGTCTGGCATCTTTTGATGCAGTAGTAGACTATTGTGAGATCTTCTGAATTCTTGAGGTCGTCTTTGTATCATTCATAAGCTGAATATGGAGACAAAGCTCGAGAAATTTTTGACCTCATGAAGAACTCTTTGATGCGTTCGCTGGAGTTTCTGAGGGGAATAAACCGAACAAGACTTCGTTGAACCAACTGAGGACTGGAGTTCATTGATTTAGATGTCGATTTGAGGGGCGGTGATCGACGACTTTGGTTTTGGATTGGAGCAGATAATGGGGAAGGCGTCAAATTTCCTAAGAGACGAGACAAAGCCAGGTGTGGCATTACAGTGAATTGTCACTGCGTTGCCTCAAGATTATACATAGTCTTTTAATACCTTGTGATGATATCAGCCAATGTGTTATTAGTTAATATCAGTGCATCAGAGTTCGTCAACAATCGAGCTACCTGACCTGAAGCTGAAGGCAGAGGCTGCACTTTTGGATGGTCTGAAGAGAAAAGACACCATTGCAATCCCAAAGAAGGAATTCCGATTCTTATCCGAGACGATCGTGGTTCAAAGCGCTATCCATAATGCGACATAGCCATTTCTGTCAACGAGATATTCGTCCAGCTTTTGGGACTCAACTGAGATTCAGAGTCGTTTAGCCCTCGTAGAAGCCATAGTTCCATATGCACGGTTGGGCTGAATGAGGCTTTTCTCCGTCGTTCCAATAGCCACATCTCCAAATACTAGCTCCAAGTGTTCACCGTCTCCCTCGTCATCCTTGCTAACAAGGATTGGAACAGGAGTGTGAAAATATGAAGCTCGCTTATACCGGCACACGTATTACGCAGGCAAGCGGTAGAGGCAGAGTTGATAGCCAAGGCAACGACCTCCGCGATGGAGTCCCAAGCCGTCGAGCTGATTCCTGTTTGTTCGTCAGCGTCTGGATTAGTTGACCCTGAAAAGCGTCTGCCAACATACCAAATATGCCTGCATAGAACATGTGACTAAATGCTACGACGCAATATATCACGATAATACAAATCGCAATTTTTGCTGGACTTCCTGCTGTGTTGTACGCATTCCCTTGCAGAGTTGATGTCATCTGGAGTTTAGTCCAATTTTTAGCTTCACTGGAATTAACCTGAAAAACGTCCCCTTTTCCGGAGAGCCAGTAATTTCCATCAATCTGCGTACTGCCATCCGACATCGATACCGTCTTGAGATCCCCCTGTAATTGTGATGAGAAGCCGGTCCTTGCAAGACCGTTTGTTACCAGTGCACCAAGTATATAGCTTGCAAAATGTGCGTATCCTTGAAAGACTTGCAGTTGCATTAATTCATGAATCACGGTGCTGTTCGTATCCAGGAGTCGCGGATTCAGAAGGTCGGCCCAGCTCTCTGTGATGTTAGTATCCACGCGAGTACCATCGCCCCCATCAAGGAATTCATCTTGTTGCTTAGTAGGGACGTATGTGTGCTTGCTATCAATGTTTGTGGGTCTAGGGGCTTTTTCGTTCTCCTCAATCATGCTGCTTACGCGACCACTAGAGGGCGAGCCCATACTCCGTGTAGTCCAAATGGAACTGTTACTCCAGCCAGCAGCTATATGACAAGTCAGAATCAGCTGAGAGTGATCTTCAATACTCCGTGGAAGCAGTATGGCTGCACCAATGGAGCTGCCTTGGAAACGATCTTCTGAGAGGTCGATCCAACGAAGGCGGAATTCCGACATGGATCCTGGAGTATTAAGGACTTCTGATCGAGGCATCCCGGGTTTGGTGATGGATGGTATTGACCTGGCGCTGGCGTTGCGATGGAAGGAATTATCCATGGTGGTATCACTGTACGATACATTGTTTTGGCTCAACAACAATGGAAATATAAGTGGCCGATCATCATCCATGCCGTCGATAACATCAGGCTTGCATAAAGAGTCAACGGACGGCTGCATGTAGTCATTCTCAATTGTATGAGCCGAGTCAGATTGATCAGAAAGAGGATTTCCATGTCCCGATTGAGCTGTAACATTCGTCAAACCAAGGCACCACAGAGAGGCTGCTGACACCAGTGCATCAGCGACTGCGGCCTGTTGTGTTGAGGTAAAACTTATGATTTCGTTCTCTGCCATCCAAGTTGAGGATTGTCCACTGTAGAACTCTCGGATAGCACTCTTTCCACTAACGTCCACATAACCAGGCAAGTAGACCACACGCCATGTCGAGAGGTATGGTTCCGGGATACCATCCCGAAGAATGGTCAGAACTTCTCTGATTGAAGTCCATTCGCTCCAAGGACACTCATTACCAGATGGAGACGAACTTCTCAGCGCTCCTTGACACATCTCCGGGACCATAGATGCATCGACCCTAGCTCAGTAGTAGCCGTAGTGTATCATTGAATCCAACAAAAAAAGGACTTACTTTTCAGGCCACAGATTTTCACGCGTTGTGTTCAACCAGATGTGGGTGCTACCAGCGGGCCAATACTGCGATCTAGGTATAAGAAGGACAGCGCTCGATGGACCACACACAGTCCCCAAAATGATACACAGCGCGATCACAATTGAAAGTCGGATTTTCCGCCAAATTGTCAGATGATGAGATCGGATGGATCCCCAATATTCTAAAGACCACAGATAGCTGATTTGATTAAGCTGTAATCCTGAAAACAAAGCACCGAAAGGTAGACCTTCGCCAATAACGATTTCATGCCGTATATAGGAGAAAAGAATGGCTCCTAACGATGCTTGAATCATGAGCTCGTGAATCTTAGCAACTAATTGATATGAGGCCTGGTTGTATTTGTCAACACCAACGTAGAAGCTGTTCCAATTCAAGATTATCTCGAACAAAGCGAACCCAACGGGAATGATGTGGATTAGACTCCGGGCAAACGCTATCCAACGGCTTCGATTAATGGCAATCTTGAGTGGCTCGTGGAGTCCACGACCTGTGAGATATTGGAGTGACTTCACTGCTTCGAGAGGCAGACTTAATCCGAAGACTCTAGCAATAATCCTACCAGTGCTCTTGGCATGGCTCTGGACGGCATGTAGCATCATGCCAGCTATGAAGCGCTGAGGTGAGCTTGGGCTGCATATCTGAAGAGAAGAACGTACACTTCGTCCTGTCCCTAATTACGTGAGTCCAAAGTCAACACTTCCTTGACCTCCAACGTATCTTCAATTGGCTGTGGAAAACTTAAACGATCAATAGTTGTGAATGAGATTTCTAGAAACCCTTGTAGAATGTACCCTTGAGTTCATAAGACGAACAATATTGGAGAAATCCAAGTGTCATTTATAGCCCTAAGATAAGGCACTCAACACTTTAAGGCATTCGACTCTATGTACTCGAAACCGTCAGGAGGCGGCTTATTTTCTATGCAGTGGCGTAAGTAGTACAGATGGTGCTGTGGAACTATTTCTCCATAAAAGCGTGCATTCGGTTCGCCGTTGGAATTTGCGATCTGATCGTAGTGCTTACATCACTTATCAATGGGCTTTGGAGGATGGATTTTTGTTTTGCCTCTCATTGCTGATATGGCAGCCGTGTGAGCATGGTCTAGCTGGAAAGACTTTGGCATCGAATCTGTGGGTGAAATATCGTGAATATCTGGTGCCTTGATCGAATAGGAAAAATGCTCCCAATAGGTGTGCAATGGATGCATCGATTCGAGTGGGGGCGACATAGGGGTCTAACGAAGCTGTTAATGCTGTATTACTCTTCCTGTGTAAAGTAGGCGTTCAAGTCGCGTCGAAACGCATCCTGAAACATCTCGCGGCATCGAAGCTGAAGACTGAACTTTGTGCCATATCGGCAAGCATCGCCGTGGACTGGATCGAGGCATGCTGGCTCGCCTAGAATGCATGTTCACCAAGGCATTCATCATGTTGAAACACAATTGCTACACACAGGTACCTCGGGTTTGTGTCGCCGCAGGTTTGAGGTGAATCAGATGGGACGAGAGGTTCGCGTCCGACATGATCTACTTAGCCAGCTACGTCATTGTCGAGCGGTTAATCATCACGTGATAGCCTAGCGCGGCAAGCCTTGGCGCACAGTCTATCAACAACCCCCTTTTTTTCAATCAACGCCTACAACGCCTCCACCTAGCTTGCTCACATCCAGTCTCAGCCCCAAACCATAGAGGCTGTTCGCATTCTCAAATAAAACCGCTTTGACCGCCCTGACAGCCTGTTGCACCGTCAGATCCCCCTTATCCACATACTCTCCGAACACCCGCTTCATCGCTTCACGCCCTTGCAAATCCGCCAACCAGAACGTCTCCGGAAACCAATGGCCGTCCGTACTCCACAGCAACTTACTCCAAGGCGTCAACTCCAAACATTCCCTTAGAACTCTCTCCTGTCCATCGCGCGAAACCTCTGGGAACACTGCCCCAATGTCAAGGTAGACATTCTTGAAGACGGTAGCGAGGTGGCCTGCGATGCGGGTATATGGATACGAGGCATGTAAAAGGACTATTTGCACAGTGGGGAATGCAGCGATGAGGGGCTGAAGACAAGCAGGGTTGGATTCTAGCACGGGGATTTCCTTGTTGCCGATGCCGGTGTGGAACTGCAGGGGCTTGGCAATCTCTGCATCGGCGATGAGCTTGCAAGTACGGATCACAAGGGCGCCGTTCATATCCTTGGCTTCGATGGAGAAGTCGCTCGCCACGCAGTCTGGCAGGAATTCATTTTGGAAGCTGCGAAACCCGGATTGAAAAATCTCGTCGTCGGACCCAGTGGTAATAGCGAGGCCAGTTGTGAAGCAGATGGCTGACTTAAAGCCTGCGACCTCTTGCGACTCTATGGCAGCAGCAATCGCGGCTTCGAAGTCGGCAAGGAATCTTGTCCAGGCGAGGCTGCAGGCCTTGTGATCTGAAAGCGCGGGCCCAGTAGGAATGAGGTTTTGATCATAATGGGAGGAGAGGATGTCAGAAGCCAATTCTTCAATGCGGATGAGACGCTTGCACCGCGAGCGGGTGAATCTGCTGTGCTCTTGATATGGCTCTAGGATATCCGCGTTGTCAAAGCCATCGTCTATGAGGATGGTTTGAGTATTCGCTAAGCATTTCATCGTGAGGACATCGGGATCTTGGTTGAGTAATTCTGCTCTTTTCTCGACTATGGCTTCCCAGTCAGCGTCTTCTGGCAGACGATAAAGCATACGTAATTGCCTCGCAGCGCGAAGATGTGGAAGTGATGTTCTTGTGTCTTCGAGTGCCTGCTCAGAAGCTTCGGTGGTTATTGTGAGCAGATTCTCCGCCCTTAGATGATATTGTCTGTAGATATTGTGGGCATGATTGTCGATGGCTGGACATGTATCAACGCATTGCTCGAGGTTCGCGAGCGACCTGGCTGTCGGATATTCAGCCATGCTCTCCTTAGTCTTGACAAACTCTCAACCACGCTGATTCGGCGTCAGTTAGGTTGGAGGAGGTACAGCGCTTTGGACCACTAAGCTATTTGTATCAAGGTCGATGAAAATGGTCAAGTCAGCTCTTTTCCGCGGGACTTTTCCGCCGCGAACGACTCTAAATAGGCATCCAATGACCTAGTATCGGTTATGCCATCGTAAGCTTAGGTAAGCCTCCGAGAAATTGGGAGACGTCCCTAAAGCCCTAGCAAACCGTCCCAGCTAAAGCAAGTCAAGATCCACTACACCGAGAAGATGTTCATCCGCGACAACAAAGAGCTCTGGGCCTGGGCCATAGTCGAACTCAAAAAGCCATTCGCGTCTCTGAGAGCGTTCTTCAAGACGATTGCACCCGCCATAGTCGCAGCTTGGTTCACTTTAAGCACCATTCCTGAGCGTAGGCAAAGGGACAGCCAAGACGGCGTACTATGCCTTGAGCTGGTTCCTGAGTATGCCGAATTTTGACGTCAAGACCGAAGATGACAAGGAGGAGCTCCGGTGCAGGAAAATTGTGCATTATTTGGGACTGTTCAAGCTCGCCACGGGGTATCTGCCTTTGAGTGTAAGTTGTTGTGTTGTGGGAGTCGCGAGTGCGTTCCAGGCTATAGCGCTACTAGGCGTGCAGATCAAAATCGGGGTTGTGCTGAAGAAAGGATATGATGCGAAGCTCGCTTTTGAGGAGTGGATCATTGTGCTTGGAAAAATCGTGGGAAGCGTGGCCGCTGGGCTGCAGGGCGTGGAGCCTATCAGCTGCGTTGCGGGGTTCACATTGATAAATGCGGTCTACCTTGTTAAGATCATGAGAATTACGGGGTTGAACGATAGTATCATGGCGTGTAGTGTTGATGACGGCTTGTGAACATTGCAAAGCTCTACATCCGAGGCGATATGGGATAGCAGACGAGCGAGAAACAGAACCTTGAGCATTGAGAGAATGTATGTGGTTTAGGGCTGTATGAGCCTACTCCCAATATTTCTCAAATATTACCTTTCGATATATGGACGCTGTGATCATCATTGGAATCAATATTTTAGGGGACGCCAGGCAAGTACGAACTGAATGCGCGTCAATCGACAACGCATGAAGCAATCAACGGAGAAAAGAATAAATAAAATAGCGAGGAAAGGAAAATCAGTCATCACTTCTTATGATTGAGGGTACTTGACAGAATGCCAGATGAACGTTCAACATTCATAGCTTGCTACATCTCTCTAAGTTGCCGAATTTTGCATGCGATTTCATCGTCAAGATTCCATCTCGTTAGCTGCTACGGCCTTTTTTTCCTTCCATCACTGTCCCACCACTCTATCAATGTACACTCGATCGGTACAACTTACATGTTGCGATTGACTTAAGTCGAACAGGATGTTCTCCGTACAAGATGCTTAGCCCCATCTCCAAACTCCGATAATAAGCATCTTATTCTTCTTCGGATTCCTCGGATTCCTCGGGTGGTTGATTGACCTCCTGATCTTGAGCTTGAAGTCCTGAAGGTGCAGCAGGTAAGACCTCTCCTTCCTGACCTTGTGTCGAGCTCGGAGTGATAGCTGACTGGGTTTGTGAGGTTATTCTCATTTCTTCGTTAACCCGATCGAACTCCCTCGAGAAGTCTTCTTCGTCACCAAAGTCATTGTTCGACGATTGGGAGGAGTTCCCGGTATCCTCTGTCGCTTCCCCGTCATGAGTAGTGTCTTCTTCGCCAGTAGACGTTTCAGCGGACACATGACGCTCACAGTTGTTGGCATTGGCATTGGCGGTGAAATCAACATCCGTAGGCGATGATGATATTACCTCCGAGACGACATTTTTCACTTTTTTCTGCACCGGCGGATATAAAGATGGATCCTCTTCAGTACCACCATCAACCGCACCAATTTCTTCAACTTCTCGAATCCGCTTCTGATTATCCTTCGAGAGACTGACATATTCAGAGAGCTCTTTGTACTCGTTCAATACCCAGTCATACTCCGGCAGAGCTGCCAAGGCAACGGCTGCCGTGGGTCGTAGTGTAGTATTGTCGGAGAGCATGTCTTTCAGTAGGAGCACTACTCGAGCTTGCACTCTCCCTTCAAACTTCATTACCTCCAGACAGCTTGTGGTTTGTTTATGCCAAAGTTCTTTTTCTATGAGACTCGAATTGGTGGTCTCCTCGTCTCCAGTGGGTAAAAGGATCTTGAGTGCAAGTCTAGCCAGGTCCTGGATATCGTTAGACTTGGTGTGTTTTCGAGTGGCGCGCTTCATTCCTTCTGCATCGGTAGTCGTTACGATGTCCGGTAATTCACCTAGGCCACCAACGGCAGCTCGAGGGGGGCTTTCAGAGATCATGACCACGGTATCCTCTGATATGTTGCCATGAGTGATCTCTTCCTCGTGCAATGTTTTGACTCCCAAGAAAAGTTCCCGTAATCGAGTTAACTTAGTGGGTAGGCTTTGTCGTTCCCAATTGACCCCTCGAAAGCTTGACGATGGAAGGTTAGAGATAATATGAACCATGTCAGAGTGTTTGTTGCATAACGGCTGCAGCACATGTTCCTGCTCGTCTTGTAGTTCGGCCAGAAGTTCATGATTCACCATATGGCCATGATCACAGCGGATTTCGATCGCCTGCACCAGCCCTTGTGCTCCCTGATCACCAAATTAGTTCCTAGACTTGAACATGGGTTTATGACACATACTTTGAAAGACAGCAGAGCGATGAGATGGGGGTTGATGATACTCCAGCTTTTCAACGACTTTATGAAGATAGAGGTGACCGACAGAGCTTGACCCGTATAGAGATGAACTCCTACACGGACAAGTCCGTTAGCTAATCCCTGTACGCTTCCTTGCACAATCGCTGGTCCTATAGCCATAAAATCACGATAAGTCGGCAGAGCCCAGATTCGACGATCAGGTATCAATCTCCCGTGCCATTGCAGGATACCGTGAAGTCGTTCAATATAGATAGCATATTCTTCGGAGCTGTAGGTATTGAAGATTATTTCAGCTTCCCATTTCCCAATTTTTAGCCGATTGGTCTTAAAGCGTGGCAAATATGTCTCTCCTTTTCCAAGAATGACGAAGTCGTATTGGTGTCCGACCTTTGTTGTACTCGTTTCGCTGGTGGACTTGATTTGCCAGACACCCGCGCTGCTCAACAACAGCTCACAGTGGATGCCACTAACGTTGTAAGACTGTTCTCCGGGATAGCTTGTCAGAATATCCACTCCTCGATCATCATGTGAATGCCCAGAGAATCCTGTACCAATTCGGAAGCCTATATCATCGGAGTCGATACGTAAGTCGGCTAAGTCCAGGTGATAGCGACATTCCCACTCCTGCTCGCCTGACTCGGAATCAGAGTCGCTGTCATACCCCTTTCTTGGTCGAGAGGACGAAGCTTTTCGGGCGTGAAAAGACTTCTGGTTGTTTATGGACGGTCCTCCCATGCCAAATAGACGCGTTGCCATGGCGGCAGTGGCCGCCTTTGCGTGGGTACCGTGGGGTACTATGACAGCAAAAGGGGGCAATGGTTCCCGCGACGCTGCTGGGAAAGAGTTGAAAGCCATTGTAGCGAACCCAAATGATTGGAGGTAGAGAAAAGCAAGAGATACCAAAGATGTGCAGAACGAATTTGAATCTGACTGAATGAGAAATTACATTGAGAACCCGACTCGAATCTATATATATATGTCAAAGTCCCATTCCCAAAAGAGAATTTCCGGCTAAGCAAGAGCCAGTGTTCTAGAGGTGTGTCTTGCTCTGTAGTGTTGTTGTTTTCTTTTCGTTCAGCATTCATATATTTTCAATGACTTAATGTGGTGCTATCGCGCTCCCGTTCTTGACACAAAGCATATGAATATAACATGCAAATGACATATCTTCCATTCTCAGCCCAATTCGGGTTATCGGTGTCTAATAGAATTTAGCATCACTTAGCACCAGATCACGGACTAGCAAACACTCTGAGAGCAGTTCTAATTTTAGCACGTTCTAGTGTCTTCCACAAAAATTCACTCCGTTCATCTTAGCACGTGTCTTAACTCTCGGACACGGAAGTTCTCACATATTGGCATTGCTATGATGATTTGGTGGTTGACTATGAGGGTGATGATTTTAGTGAAGTATATGCCACTTCTATGACCTAGTTCGGTTCAAAAGAACCCAATAAACTGGCATATCGGTGAAAAACTATTACAATATTTCATATCCACCAAGAGACTCCCGGCCTACACGAGAAACCCTCGACCTCTTGTAAAAGTTCTTCAATCCTTTTCAACAACCATACCTATCAGCTTTTTATGGTGCACTATCCTCAACTTCTCGACGTTGTACACTATGGCTTTTCCAGTGGTTCGATCTGCCTTGTACATGGATCTTCCTTATGAAATGGATCATGCTGAGTTTGCAGCCTATTGTCGCGGTCTATTAAGTCCGGCCGAATTGAAAGCTACTGATGATTGGGTTTGGGAGCATTTTGGCTCACGTCCGAATATCCTGAACGGGGGGCTCAAAGCTCGGCCTCGTCCGCCTTCACATACTGAAACTAATAGTAAAAACACAGAGATCGGGATCCCATCTCCAAGTCCTAGCGAGCATGGAGAGAGAGTTAATCTAAGTGATGTGATGCCGGATGCGAATGAAGCTCTTGGCTCTCGGCAACCAGCTGATAGTTTTGTGGCACTTGCTGGAGCGGCTAAATCGAAAGCGTCAACACACATGAAACATTCAGGCAGGGCATCGTCGGAGAGACTCTCCAAGTCATCAAGAGACAATCGTAGAAGTCATAAATTAAATATGCGAGTTACTCGGTCCAAAGCCCGGTCGGCGGAACCATATTTGGAGTTAGATCGGTCAGGCAGACAAGCGATGATAGCAGCATCTCCGTCGCCAACTTCACAGTCAACAGGTAATCTTCTAACACCTCGCTTTTTTCCTTTTTTAATCATCTTAGGTTCGGGGGAGCAAAAAGCGATCTTAACTCCCGGGTTAGGTAGTCAAACAAAACGAAAGAGGGATCTTGCCGAGGATGATGATCAAGAGCCAGAAGCAAAACGCCCTCGAGATGAATCACGATCCGAAGCTTCATATACAGAGGCAGAGTCTGAAGTAGATCCAACGTCCAATGACCCGGCATACCACAACATGACCTCACGTATCGAAGGATGGCTGAATCACCAAGGACCGGACTATGAGCCTCTACAGCTCCCACCTAATGATCTATCCGCTGGAAACCTTCCGCCCAACGTCAAGCAAGAGACCAAAGCCCCTGGGTCATGCTGCGAGGGATCTATGACTAAGTCGAAAACCACTCCACACGTGCCAATGGTACCAGCAAAGTTACCAAGTAGCTCGGTAGACATGAAAGCTTTTGGTCAGAGTGCCACAAGTCTTTTGCCTACGATGTCAGACCGGAATGCGAAACAAGATGAATTACAAGGTCGGCCACTGGGAAACCAATGTGAGTAGTCATCCTGCATCAAAGCCTACCAATCATTTCCCTAATCTATCCAGCTTTACTGTCCGGCAGTAAACCAGCTGACCAGAGCACTGCCGGCCGCAACGAGAAGACAAAGAAGCCACGAGAGGTACACAAAATCGAAGTGAAAAACCTGGAGTGTGCTTACGAAGCTACTGGCGCTTATTGCCGAGAGCTTGGTCTCAAGAGGAATGTCATCAATTATGCCAACCTTTTATTGCATCAGATCTTTTTCGACAAAGAGTTCGAAGACCGGTCAATACATACTATGATAGCGGGATGCATTGCTATCGCTCGCGATGAGAAGATTAAATGGCAGAAATGGCTCGATATCTTTGCTCTCACACATGCATCGAGAAGCGAGTGTGCAGCGACCATGACTCTTATATGCGAAAGATTCGTACCCATGCCTTCCAACAGCATACATCAAAGGGAACGGCCCTGTGCTGTTGCGTGTCACTGAAGAGGCCGACTTCACCCTCTTCCGGCGACCCTACAATACCAGGATGCCAATACTCTAGTCTTTGTTGGTAGGAAAAGTGTGGATGCCACGTGGCTATAAATGGCTAACGATCACGACCAGATGATTAACGATCAGCAACTTCGAAGAAAAGCAGAAGGATTACGTAAATGACACTATTTGCAAGCTTTTATCCGCCCCAGTATCAATTGTGGTATTTGCTAGGCTAGGGCAATATAGTTCGTCCCGAGTTGCTCGGCCAATACCCGAAAAACACCAGAAGAGAGCAGACATTTCCCAGTCTGACGAACAAGGAGTTACGCCTAGCAATTCTAAGGCTGTGTTCATCAGCTCATTCGTATGTAGCGAAGTGCTCAAGAGTCAGTTGGATTACCGCTCAGCTACCAGTTAGAAGACTCTCATGTAGTTTTAAAACTACTTATAAACCAACAATAAGATGATTTGACCTCTGTATCTCGCTCTCATTTATGTTTCTGAATGAATGATCCAAGTCTGTCGCACGGGACGGAGCTTTACATCGTGCACGTATCGAATTATTATGTCACTCCATCTCCGGAGCGTTCAAAAAGTCCAGAAAACCGTGGGCTCTGAGTACGTCTCTGGAGAATGACACTTGGTTTACCGCTTGCTGCTCGCCTCTTGTTTATGTCGCTGTCAGTCATCTGTAACATAAGTACTATCTGACACCCTCCATCCGAGCTTGGGAATAGATACCCGGATTCCCGGCAATGACATCCCTCGATGCACGTGGCATCAACTGTTATTGGATACCTCATCACGCTGGCCTGAAGTACCCGTGCACCGTCTTATGCGGATCCTTACTTCCATTCAAGAAACACCAGACCTGTAAATCAAAATAACCGTGCGCTTCTGCTTGAGGGTTGCCAATATGGGCATCAAACATATACTTCAAAATAAAATTAAGATCTCGATACCACATCTCATAGCCAATGCTATTGTCGTCCAGGTACATGTCGAGTCTACCAGGTAGAGTAGACGGAAACTTCGCCCCCACGAAGCGGCGACCCGGATATGGCGTCTTTGGTCCACGGCTCGATCCCGGAATCTGAGTTGATAAATCGAACGCGGATTGGAAGAGGTTCTTTGAAAAGTCGAATTTGGAGAAGGTCGTCCTAGGATGTGGCATCGAGTTCTGTATCTCCAGGTAGTATGCGTAGTTGTTTTCGCCGAGAGGACCAACTTGGAGTGGCACATTAATAGAAGGCACCCCAGTCGAAAACCTTACGAGATGCTTAGACGGCTCGAGTATGAGATCCGGGTCGATGGAGACTCACGTATTATTGACTTCGATGATCGGCCCTTGTTCACTTGACATGAAATACGCTACGGCATCGGCGCGGAAATTTGGGGGCACCGCGTACATAGTCAACTCCTCGGCATTGCCTGATGCATCACTTCCTGCGCTGGGTCGCCAACCTTGCTGTAGCATGGGGTTGGAGCTACTTCCGGCCGGAGTTGCCACAGCTGATTCAATGATCAGGAAATGGCAGGCCAGCGCAGCAGATAGGGTCGTGAAATATGGCATGACGGCCGATGTCTTCTCCAGAAACGTAAAGTATGAATGCAATTTTGGGGGGTATCAGTACATATCTATATCTCCCTACCGTCTCGCTTGACGGCAAAGATGTTATCGCATAAAGTTGCAGACAAGCGATAGTCTCAGGGGCGGCTAGCGCCTTTGCGGACATTGATTGGTGACTCTACACATCGGCCGCGACCTGTTACTCTACTTACGTCAGCTAGAACTGACATTGGGTAGCTTTGCTCAAAAATACTTAGACTGTGAACTTGACGCGCTGGCTTCTTTGAAATGCGACTGGGCATAGCGGTTGCAGGCCCAAAGAGCTTGCAAAGGGCTTCTACCGCTTCCAAGCTGTTGTCTCAAGACTCGTGTATCTTTAGAATGGTGCCTCAGGATCACGTTGGATAATGACAGCAATTCAGGAGCGAAAATACTTCGCAGGTAGGTTCCTTTGTGCGTACATTAGACGTAAAAAACTAGTCTATACTTGCCTTTTGAGCGAGCCTGATTGATCTCTTATCGACTGTGATTCCGTAGTCCCTTTCAGCTGCCTTATGCTCTTGTGGAGCTGGATTTGATTGATTCATTATTATTACCTTCAGCACTCGAAACCGTCCTTAGGGTCCGTTATGTGGCTAAAACAAACCGAGCCAATCACCTCTTAGGAGGGCCTTGGCTAACTAATTAAACCCTTGGTGTTTCGTTTTTCTCGATTCGAGCAGGCCACTTCAGGCACCATTACCCCCGTGGCCTCCTCTCACTCCCTCGCTGTACGACAGTCTCCAGTCTAATGCACTTCTTCTGCATCGTGAAGCTGGAAAACTTCGAGTCTCCGAGGTGCTTGCCAAGGCCAACCCTCTGACGCCAAATTAGGGTTAAGCTAGAGCTACAGTGATCTCGGCCAAACCTGCCCGAACTCGGCAGAACTTTCCGCCTCCTCTCCTTGGGAACTAGAACACTCATCTTCACTTCAATTTGTGGAAACCCATTTGTTGCGCGAGCTATTGAGCATGCTGCACGTCACGAGGTCAAATCCATAGACTCTGCAGATTTTCTCCGTCCTTCTTTGTTCTTGCACGCAACGCGCCAGACCTTGATAATGGAGAAGCTCCCGCCCGAGCTCATCCAAAACATTGGAGGATTTCTCGCACCAGAAGCCATCGATCCATTCACCTCCACCAGCAGGCACATACGACGTATTCTGCAGCCTTTGATTGATCGGCATCAGAGCCTCAAGAGGGATTTTGGACACGCCATCTGTGGAAGAAACGAATCCCATGGCTCCATCGCACGCTTGCTACTTGATGTGATATCCAAGCAACACCTTCACTACTACATTCGGAAGCTCACAATCGAGGATTGGCACAACGAGATATCGCCGGACAATCACGGTAGAGTCCGCCTATGCACAAACTCCCCAAATGAAATGCGTCAGGCTCTACACAATGACCCTACTTCGTTGTCCAGTGCAATTTCTAAGTTGGGGACGGAAGAGGGCGTCTTTCCCCTTTTGTTGTGGGAACTTTCTGAGCTGCGTGTGCTTCGAGTCGCTGGAGTACCAGAGGATGAATCAATGATGCTTGAAGCGCTAGAGCTAATTGAGGAGAATCAGAGTCACCCCTCAGCACCGCTTTTCCCAAGCTTCCTTCCGCATCTGAGAGTGTTGCAGCTCCACACAAACCGAGAGGGCCAGGAATGGGTTCTCGGCATCGGTTTGGCAAAAATATTCGCTACTCTAATCCCTTCATTGCGGAGATTATCTGTCAATCACATCAACGATAATTGTACCGACGAATTCGCACTCCAGTTGCTAGCAAGGCCCTCGAATGTGGAACACTTGCAATTCAACTCATGTGTGGTCGGAGACAAACTTATTCACAGGTTTCTCCAAGGACTCCCAAATTTGAAAACATTCACAATCAATGAAATACCTGTACATGACTGGTACAAAATCAATCGGAATCATCCAGACGCATGTACGACGCGGATTGACTGCTACTGGCTTTGCGTTTCGCTTCAAATGTTTTGCAAGGATAGTCTGCAGTCACTCACATTCGATATCCCCTCCTACGACAGTCGGAAGGTAGCAAATTTCCTCGGCGATATCTCAATGTTCAAAAACCTGCGGTACTTGGAGCTCTATCCGGAAGGCTTGATTCGTTCTGAAGATAAAAGTGAGACCGTGCTACCAAGTTCGATAGAAGAGCTTCGCGTCAAGTGTGGTGATGACGCTGAAAGTTTCGCCACAATGTGCATGGACTGTACATCTTTGGTCGAGGCATTAAAACGACGGAACTCTAATCTGAAGCACATCACAGTTGAGGGTCACATGATTCGGGAGAAAACCAAAAGTTCACAGTCTAAAACGTTGGAGAGTGTTCATCGCTTTCTAAAATTCGGTGTACAATTCGAATTTCTCATCTGGAAATTTCAAGTTCAGGTTGAAGTCACAAAGGTGCAGAGGGTTAGACAATGGGAGTTATGAGCACGCTGGATATCATTCTACACTTGATATCTTATTACTTCGAGGATGATCACAGTCGCAGAATCTTACACACGGATATGGCCATTTCATTCAGGAGATGATGAACTAGTTACTGTGAAGGAGATCAAGTTGTCCAAGACGATGCTTATCAGAAAGGTGGACGGATGGGAGAGGAGTGGCATTTTCAGCTTGCAAATCGGCCGAAGCTGTATGACATGCTTTATCTTCCAATACAGATTCTAGGCAATAGACTTGCATCAGAGTCTAGATCGTCACTAGATTTCGAGCTTAACGCTTACACAACATGATGCAAGTGCCCACATTGACGTCTCGGGTATGTCCGTGAGGACTGAGAACAACGTCATTTTCTCTGGCCTCTGTCAATTCACAGGCCCAGACCTTCTATGCTCCTTTCCTTACGTTACAGTTTCACTCCGTCGCTTCGTAGAGTCTTCATTTCGATCTCTCAAACTCAATAAAGTTCTTTGAACCCGATGTCCAGCGGTGCGCGAGCCACCTTTCCTTGTGCAAGTTCACGGTGAACGTTCCTTCTCAATCCCTGCAAACTATACTGATTCTCCTCGATGCCTCATGTCTTTGGACTTACAAGAATGACTACAATAACATGCATTGGCGTTATTTTGGAAGTGAAGAAGCTTGTGGACTGCTTGAACTAAAATGGGCTGTCACGCGAGCACCCAGAACGGTTAATCAGGTGCTCGATCTAAGACGAAGGTTTTCTCTACCAGCGGAAACCCCATATTTAAGCGCCCGCATCGAATGTCTCGGCAGATGCCCTTTACTAAACTACCCACTACCCACCCCCAGGAGACCTACATGCAGAAATTATGAAGCCCAAGGAAAGTATCGCGCCGCGCCACGAGCATGCTCACAAACAACCGGACGACCCTGACAGACCCGCGATTCTCCGACTTGGGAGCCTTTTTATCCATTGTGCCAAAGACAGTTGGGACTTGTCACAGTGAGTGTATCATTGACTGCTCACATCACTTCACCTTAGACCAGCCCCCCTCGGATCCATAATCGAAATCGGAAATCGGCGTTGCGGACAGAGCAGGGACTGCCGAAGAGTCTAATCCGGATACGCCATCGTCCCAGTTCTTGGTGTCAGATGTCACAGACCCGGCACTTGATTGATACTTGAGCGGTCCGCTACCGCTCAAATTGCCCAGTTTCACTTTCTTTCGAGTGGGTTCCTCGTCTGCTAGAGACTTAGCTTCCCAATGATTCATTTGGCTGATTTTGACTGGAATCTGACTGAGTACAAAGGCTGCTGTTGGACGCTCGTCTGCGTTGGCTGATAGCATCCGGATCACTGCATTCGCCAAAGGACACAAATTTGGTGTCTGACGTGCCATCTCTTTCAAAAGTGTAGCCATCTTCTCTTTGAAAGCTGATGTCTGTGGTCGAGAGTAATTGACCTGTTCCTTGTAGGACTTAGGAAAGGCGATGGAACAGAAAACCATAGCTAGGCTGTAAATGTCACATTCTTTAGTATAGTGTCCAGGAGAAGCCTCTGGAGGTAGCAAGTAGATCGATTCCAGTTCCAGCTCCGAGAAGTTATCAGCTTTCAGAGTATTCCTGAGATTTGAGAGCCGCACTTCGGTCGGTTTCACTTTGGTGATAAGAATATTCCTTCTGGTAATCCTCCCATGCGTAAAGTCTTTGTCGTGCATTATCATTAAGCCCTTCAGGGAGTCGGACAGGATTTTCACACATACCAGAATGCTAGCTTCACGCCACTCCTGGGATGTGATATCTCCGTGAGCTAGCTCCGTGACAGAGTAAAAATCAACTTCCTGACACTCGCAGAAAGTCTGCACCGTCTTAGTCTGCGCCTCAAGGTGTTTTGAATCTAGGTAGTGGCCGTTCTCGCAACGGACTTCCTTGGCCTGAATGACGTAGTTGTTATTCTAATCCATGTATCTGTCAGTACTCGTACTCTACCGTTTAAAATCAAGGGGCTGTCAGCTACTTACTGGGAAAGCAAACAAGGCCTCCACTTCACGCTCCATGGCTAGATCCAACGTGAATCGTTTGAACCCAATTCTCTTGATTGCCACCGCCTCCCCGGAATCGACATCTACTCCCGCTCTGATCCATGTCTCACCGTTCTTGTGGATCGTACCGTGGCGAATGTATGGCCCTATCATCGTAAATGCCTCTTTCCTTGGCAAACTGTGAAGGCGGCTATGTATGGCCGCAAAACCGGCCATCTTGAACGCCCCAACAAGACCACGGCGATAAGCTTGATATTGCTTAAACCCATAGTTTGGAATTACAATCTTGTACACTTTGTCTCCAACACGAATATAGTTTTTGCGGGAAAGAACCCGATCTTGGTAGCGACCAACGTATACCCACTCGCCGTTTTCTTGAATATATATCGGTTCCTGATTTGTAGCTCGAACCACTACCATGCTGGATCGGCTGTGGATGTGAATCAAGGCCTGTGGGGTTTGAACACCCTCCACGTGTTCTCCAGGATAATTTGTGAGGAGGCTAACACCGCTTCCACTACCATCCTCCATCCACGGTCCAAGTGTCCAGCCTAGAGTTTTCTTTCCAAGCTCAAAGTTATCAGTGGTTAGACAAAAGCCAGGGTATTCGGTAGCTCCTCTCTGGGTATGGATAGAATTCAGATCAGCCGCATTGAGCTGATGATTATGGGGATCGGACTTCTGATCCTCCCTGGTGTTTCGAACATACATGTAACTTCTCGTAGACTTGGGAAGCTTATCCCGTTGCTCCCACACTCTGAGTGAACATTCAATGGCTTCAAAGTTGAATGGTATAACCTCAGCCACTAAACTGCATTTTGCAAATGCCTCCATAACTATTGATCTCGGGGAAGAGGTCATGGCGGCTGTGACTTCGAGTTGGAGCAAGGTCGCTCGACCCGAGAAATTGGAGCAGTCTCTGATATGAAGGTACCTGTGGCCAGGATGTTCGATGAGGTTTGGGCTATCGTTCGAACTTAACAGAAAAATGGATGCAGAAGCTCGTAATAAATTTCGGTCAGTACAGTCAGTAGAGGTGACTTGTACGCATTTGTAAACTTCAGAGGTATGAGTAATATCAAAGAGAAAGAATGTCGCGAAATTTATAGCCTTCTAAAGCACTAGTGCCCCTCGCAAGTCGCAGTTGTGTGTTATTGAACAAAGTATAAAGAAGTAGAGTTATGTCTTAAGAGAGACCCTTATTTATGTATTATATCAGTCACATCTTTGTGTTAGAAGATTCACTTCATTGAACACTATCCGAAGGCCTAGTATAAAATGATGCAATTCTCACAATGTGGTCTGATAGGCCTGCTGCTCGAAGCGAGCTGAAAGCATAATGATCCCTTCATTTCAGAGTAGTAAGCTTGGTGTCATAAAAAGGTATGTGCAATGATTAAGTATTTGTGGCAATTCATGGAACAGAATCGTATCACGCTAGATCATGGATGAAGGATAAACATCAACAAATAATCACCCTTCACAATGAGTGTCAAAATCCAATAAAGTTATCACAAAGTAACGCTTTCTAATAGCCAAGACTAATGGTGAATGAAAGATAATGTTGTGACTGAGGAGGGGCTATGCTAGCTGTCAAATATCAAAGAACCTTGGCACGCTAATATGCTTGCTTGTCACTGAAAGGGTCTCTCTGTCTCTTCTGAATCATTTACAACCTTTGGCCTTACTTCTCAAGGTTTTTCTAGCTCTTTAGGAAGATCGATAGCTCTTCAGTGCTGCGAAAATGAAGTCACTAGATTTAGACCTAGTTTGGAACCCCATAGAAAAGAGCCCTCCACTCACTAAACAGGAGGCAGAGACGTTGGCTTACTTGGAAGCACGTTGGAGAGTAAACCAACCACAATGGTTCCAATCATCCGCTACGTCTGAGACACCATCCATAACCCATGGGCAATGCAAACCTACAAACCTCCCATCTACGGAAACTACAAGCCAAAGATATGAATATTGTCATGACCGTGAGAGCCAAGGCTACAGATCAAATATTGCAGCCTCGCGGATACAGAAATTCTCCGTTGCCACAAGAACGCACAAGCGTCATGGGAGACCATCAGAGCAGCTCCGTGGATTTTCTTTGCAAAACGGAAAGCAGAAGAAGAATGCCATAAGCGGATCGGCCTCCAAAGCCTCTTCAATTACAAAGCCGCTCTTCGTCCACCAGAATCACCCAAGGAATGCTTGGGATCTAAGCAAAAAGAGAGCTCGATTAAACGCCAGGAATATTCAATACACATCATTGGCACGAAGTTTTGCGATAGAGCCCCATGGAAAATCTGGATACGGTACGTTACCATATTACAACAGACTCGCATGAGGTTTGACTGAATATCGTAGCTCATAGTGCTTCATTGCATTCGGCAGAGTCCGCCCCATCGGGTAAAAAGCGAAAATGGGATGGAGATTCGAGCGAAAACTCAGAGAGCAAACGGCCTTGCTCGGAACCTGCACGAAAGTTCAAAACACCAACGTTCAAAATCGCCAGCGAGCAGGAAGTCCAGTTGAAAATGTTTCAGGAAAAACCGAAACGCATTGTCACATGGCTAGAGCAGCTTGAACCAGAGTCCTACGAGCGTATGGGATCACCTACAATAGAGGACAGCCAGAGATCTTCCTCGTCTAGAAGTCCAGCTCCATCACTTCACTCGCAAGATGTGACAGAGAAGACGAATGGCCCGCCTGAAAGCACACAACAAAGGCTCGAACAGCCTTGTGGTATGCCTCGTCCGTCATCCAGCTCCGAGTCAACAAAGTCTAGACGTGTCGAGGAGCCCTTGGTTGAGAGGAAAGGTCCAGGAAGCGCAATATGGAAATTATCAGATATAGAGACAGGACATGATGCATTGGGCCGTCCGAAGAGCCCAAAACACCCAGCGGGCAAGTAGCTCGTATGGTTATGTCTTGATTTACACTGACTTTCGGTCTCTTAGCCCGCAACTCATACAAGCCAAATCCGATCCTTCAACGGTCTGAAGATACTTCCGAGTCTAGCACAACCGAGCTCAAACAGAGATTTGTCAAAGCAAAAAGCAATCTTATCGAAGCCTATCGTCTCATTGGAGCTCACTGTAGTGCCTTGGGGCTCGGCCAAGAAGCTGGGGACATTGCTAAGGCCTTCTACTCGGAAATCTACCATGCTGCAGCGGTGCCTGATCGACCTATTCCCGCAATTACAGCCGCATGTGTATACATGGCAGTCCGCACGCTTGGCGAATCCAGGACACTCCGTCATATCTTCAATTATGCCGTCCAACAAGGGGTAAGTGGGGTGGACTGTGGAGGCACGCTTTGTCAATTGAGCCAGTTTTTGGCCATAAGTTATAACCAGGACTTCCTCTGAACCTTTGGAGTCGCTGGGGGGGAGGTGCACAGATATATACCTCAATTCATTCATCTGAAATATAGAAAGAAGAGTATGGAAATTACACAAATCTGACGCTGTCGAGATCTGGGCTCGAGGCGTCGGTGCTGCAGGTCTTCTCAATCATCAAGGAACACCTTCCTATTACCCTGGATCCTTCCACCATCCGGGACCTGGCCCTGCTCAGTCTAGCTAGCAGCACCAATGCCTACACGAGGAAGATAAAGGGCCAGCCAATTATCACATCCCAGAAAGAGGAGCTCTAAAATACGCAGCGGCGACCCTTCTCGACCTCTGATTCTTACTTTGATCCAGATCTCACAACCAGATCCTTGCTCGGGCCGTTGCCGGCGAAGACGCTGCAAAGGTCTTCGACGTATGCCACTTGTTGTTTGAAAAACAAATCAAAGACTCAAGTCTACACACAAAGCTCGAGCCTCAGATCGTTATCTCAGCAACGGTCCCAGTCGGTCTATTCTGGCAACCTGACGCACCTTCGACTGCCTACCCATGCTGAGCTTTATATCCCCAATTCTTAAAACACATCCCCAGAGCGGCAAGATCATGATGTTTCTCGCAAGTTGCCCAAACCTCATAAGCCCCACGAAAGGAACCCAGGTGCTCGGAACGGAGTCTCGCAGTACGCTTGAGGCACCCATCGGACCTGGTTGATGCTTTCGTGAGGATAAGCATGGTGACGCCCTCAAATTCTAGATCTGGAATGCTATGCTTGGGGCAGAGGATAAGATCCATTTAAGGGGGAAGCATTAAAAGGACTAGAATTAGCCTCGATTTAGGCGCCGTACTATCAAGAGGAGGGGATAGAGCAGGGACAAAGGCGGGAACTCAAATTGAAGAAATGAGATTCCTGGGGGCTTGAAGGACTTTGCTATACGGACCAAAGCTGAATTGAAATGCGTCTGCTTGTTGATGGAATTTTTGGGCTTTGGATCTTTTTCTTTGTGAGGATTGCTTGTTTTTGATTTCTGCATGATTATCCTGATGTATTCTTTGCTTTAAGTATCTGCTCACAATAGGTACAATTCTTCAATTCCAATGAGTAAACATTCTTAGTCTTCATTGCTGCGTCTAGTAGATTTTTAACGAATTGATGTGGCCATCCGGACGAGCTGTAACCTTGTGCTTTCGGCTTCGTCAATCAGCCGCATGGACTGTGATACTCCGTCTGCTTGAGGGAATCAATAGGATATTATAAAGGATAGTAAGTAATGACAGTCATGCCACGATGTTGAGAGACAGTGGAAAGGATCGGATGAGACTTGTGCCCGTTCATACACCAATAAGTTCATTGACCAATCAACGTACGTTCATTCGTCAATCATCGCGTTCATTGCTCAATACACGAAAACATCAGTTGAAACGTCAATTTTCAATTCATTGAGCAATAAACACGTTGATTGCGCAAGAAACGTTAATATTTTAACAAGACATTGCCGTTGAATATGCAACAGCGTTCTAAAAAGAAAAAGCAAAAAGTTAAAATTCATACATTTCGAAATAAAATTAATTCATGTCGATATTTGCATCAATTTCATTTTATCAACATCATGATTTGAAACAAAATCGATAAAAAAAGCAATTTGATCGCAATTGACGTGTATCAATTATGACGTTTGAATCAATGATTGTTACAATGAAAAAAAAAAATATTCGTACAATTCATTCGTGTTGATTAAAAATTCGTTGAAACGTGATTAATTCGAAAAATAAAAACGAAAAATATGTACAATAAAAATCATTTTATCGAATTTTTGTGTCAAAACATGATTTTGAAAAAACATTTGTTTGATAAAATCAATTGAATTTCAAATAATGAAATTTTGTTTTCGTTAAATCAATGAATCAAAACATTTATTCGTATCAATTCGATGAATTTTGCAAAAATCAAAAAAAAAATCAGACAATGAAATTGATTATGACAAAAAAAATTAAAATCAATTTTTTAAAAATCGTTGAATTTTTTTGCAACATCGTATATAACGATTTTTGCAATGAAATCGTTTTTCAATACAAAAATTTTTATAACATGATTTTATTTTTTTTCGCGCATATTTATTTCTTCATTTCGTTTTTTTTTTTTCAATTTTTTTTTTCGTTTTGTTTTTCGTTACAATTCGATTCGACGTCGCGTAAATTTTACGACATTATTCGAATTGAAAACACGCAAAAAACGAAAATAGATTTTTTTTTACGACGATTGATCGTCGTGAAATTGAAATTCAAAATTTATTTCGTTTTGAAAAAAATATTTTTGTCGATTTTGTTTTTTCGATGATAAAAACAACATTATTCGAAACAAATTCGAAATCGAAATCGAATTCGTCGTCGTAATCGTTATGATGTTGTTCAAATTGAAAATTTTCGTTTTCGTTTTTTTTTTCGTTTTGAAACAAAAATAATGATAAATCGTCGACGACGTTCGAACGATTATTTAATAATTCGTCGTCGTTGTCGTTTTCATTGAATTGCGCACGATCATTTGTCGTGATCGTTGTTAAAAATAACAATCGACGATGTTTGTTCGATAATCGTCGCGAAAAAAACAAATTTGCGACAAAATAATTTTCATCATTTTTGATCGAAATTTTAATTTTTTTTTTCGTCAATGAATTTTACGTTTGTGACGATAATTTGAAATATCATTTTCATGATTTCGAATTGAACACGCATCGAGTTTGAAAAAAATTTAATATTTGAAACATTCGAAATTGAATGTATTTATTGAATGAACAATTCGATGTTTTGTATTTGAATATGCAATTTTCGCAAATTTCGAAACGATTTCGTGTTTGAACGCATCGAAAAAAAACGAAATTGATTTTGTTTTTTTTCGTGATCGCGCATCGATCGCAAAACGACAATATTAAATTTTTAACGATTTTTTTGATGTCAAAACAATGATTTTTCAAAATTCAAACAGATTCGCGTATTTGAATGATCAACGTTTGCAATTGTTGAAAATGCGTCAAATTCGCGAATATTCGATTCGTAAAATGCAAAATCATCGAACGCGTTTTATAAAAATTGATTAATTGAAAACGATCGAAAAAAAAAACGAAATTTGAATTATTTCATTGTTAAATTGTTTTTTTTGATTTTCAAATTTATTTATTTGCGCAATATTGACGAAAATTGTTGTTTTATTGTAATTCATTCATTCAATTAATACACATTTTATAAATTAAACAAAAATACAATTTACAAATGATTCAAAATTTCGTTTGACTAAACATTGTGATACATAAAAAAAAAATTTAAATTGCAATCAAATGTGATCGTGAAAACACGTTAATGAATTATTGATCGAATGAATACGAACAACACAAACAATCGAAAATTTACATTAAATCACAATACGATAAAAAAAAATCGTTTTATTCAGAATTCGATAAAATCAACATTACATATTTTAAATATGTGATTCGTTTTCATAAATCATTACAATCGTACAAATTCGATTTCAAAAAAAATAATGATAATAAAAAAACTTACGATAATCATAATGAGATTTGAATTTTTTACATGCAAAATTTCAAAACGTGAATATCGCATAAAAATAAAAAAAAAATATGTTTTGTTTAACAAACACAATCATTTCAATTCACAACAATTTGAACGAAATATTTGAACATTTTGTATTTACATTTAAAAATTGAAATTTATACATTGTTTACAATTTTTTGATATAAAAGTTCACGAAAATTGAAATATATTTGCTGAATATATCAATAATGATAAAAAATCGAAACATTGCATAAATTTTGAATAAATTTCATCAATATACACATTTTAAAAAGTTTTGAATATTCAAACTGAAATTGTTTCACGACGAATTTGTTTCGTTACATTCAATTTTTCGTCACGATCATAAAATTAATTCTGAAAATTTCGCAAAATTTAAACATTTTTCGTATCATTGACATAATTCGATTCGAAATAAAAATTCATGAAAAATAATAAACACGTCGTGCGACAAAAAAGATTATAACGTATCGTGTCGAAAAAAAAACGAAAATTATTTAATATAATTGTTATGCGATCACGTTAATTTCAATTTCATATATTTCATTGACAATATTTTTTAAACGTTCATATTCGATTATTGTTTGTTGATTCATTCGAAAAATTTCTTTGCACAAAACAAAAATGAATATTTGATTTTATCGTTGCGTTTTATTCAATGCGATGTAAACATGTTTTGCGACGAACATATTATTGTCAAAATTTATCGATATGTTCGTCATTGTTAGCGATTGAATTTTATGAACGATCAAAACAAAAACGTTCAAAATTGAAAATTGAATTCGATTATAAAACACATCATACAACGTTTTGTAATCGATGTAAAAAATCACATACAATTTTTAAATGATTGATATCAATCACGTTGTAACGAATATGAAAAAAATTTAATTTTTATACGTTCGATTATTGAAAAAATTACGATAAAATAATTTTTGTCATTCATTTTGATGATTAAATTACAATTGTCGTTGATTATGTTTCGATTTATGAAATTATTTTTTAAAAATATCATTCGAATTTCAAAAACGATCATTATTTCATTGAGCAAATTGTTTTTTTTGACGAAATATTTGTGAATTGATTCGAACAAATTTCGATCGCGTTTTTTATTTGAAATTTTGTGAACGATAACAAATGAATTGCAAATTTTTTTCAACAATAACGCGTTGAAACGCAATATTTCGTTTTTGCGAAAATGAAAAAAAATACATTTATGAATAAAATTATCGATTCGAAATTTCTGTTTTCGTCGATAAAATATATTCATGATTTCGTTTGTGATATTGTCAAAACGAACAATTTCAAAAAATCGTTCGAATTTTGAATCGTTGTCGTGTTTTTTAAAACGTTTCAAAAACAACGAAACAAAAATTTTTCAAACAAAAACATGAAAAATTTGACGTTCGTTAATTGAAAATAATTGCAATAAATCGTCAAACACAATAACATGAAAATTTTCAAAAAAAAAAAAATTTTGTGTATTTTGACAAACAATTTCGAAACAAAACTGAACATTTCATTGTTAATCATGAAAATTTCATTAATAATAAAAATTTTGATTTTTTTGAAATCGTTCATTGAATTTTCGATACGAAATATATTGAATTGCAACGATTCATAATTTGAATTATTTACGTTATTGATGTGCAAATTGTTGTGAATGATTTTATTTACGACGTTTTTTGCAACAATTTCGATGAAAATCATTTTGAAAATTTACAATTTACGATTATTGCATCACGTCACGAAAATGTACAATAAAAAAAATTTGTTCGTTTTTTTGAATTTGTAACGAAAAATTTTGTTTTTCGCGATTCTCGAAATGTGACAGAAAAAAAATTGTTTATGATGCGTTGATACGTCACATATTGATTTTCATTCAAATTTAAATTGTCGTCGAACATCGAAATCGATCGAATTTTGATTTGCATTTCAAAAAGTTTTTGTCGTATATATTCATTTTCGATTTCGAATATTTCAAAAAACAAACGATGAATCGTTTTCAAATAAAAAATGTTGATTTTTACGTCGCGTTTGATTATTTGAAATGTAATTTAAAAATTTAAATTTCGATATTCGTTTGAATAAAACATCATGAAATGATCACGATAACAAAAAATTGTGAAATTTGACATCGATTTTCGAATTTTTTTTTTGTACGTCACGATTCAATTATGAACAATATTTCGTAAAAAAATATTTTTTCGTCGATCAAACGTCGTTCGATGTTTCGAATTAAAATGTTCTAAATTGATCAATTTATGTGAAAAAAAACGTTCGATCAGAAAATCATATTTGTTTTTTTTTGACAACGTTTTTCACATCATTTATAATTTTATTTTCAAGTTTTGCGATTGATTTAATCAAATTGTATTGCGCGTGATAATCGAAATACGTTAATTGATCGTAAAACGATTTTGAAAAACGAACAAAATATTTTTCAATTTGATTTTTGTAAAAAAAATCAAATTTTTCGTTTTCATCGATTTTTTGTTCGAGTAAATCTCGCTTTAATTGTCAAAAAAATTTCACGAAAATCAATCGTTTTTTTGACAAAATGATATCGATATACATCACAATTCTGTTGCAACGAAACATGTCGTAATTTAACATCAATATTATAATTTTCATCGATTTCATTTTACGAATCATTAAATGTTTTTTGATGACGTTACGAAATGACAAATTGTACATGTCGTTCGATTCAATTTTGATGACATATTTGTTAACATACGCGACAAAATGAATTTCGATATTATATTGAATATTCATGTGTGCGTTTCAAATCAAAAACATTTGAACGTTATATGAAAATATTCAACGATTTTTCTTTTTCAATCGTTTGTAAATGTAACGATTGTCGTCGTTCACGATTTCAATCACGAACGATAATGATTGAAAAAATTCAATTTTATATCGAAATTCGATGATCAAATTTTTGCGACACATATCGAAACGACACGTGTGAATTTGATGTTTCACGACTAAAACGCGTAATTCAAAATTTTTTTTTTATTCGAAACATTTGTTCGTATGAAGTTTTCGACAATCATTTCGAATATCGATTTTTGAATTCAAAATAAAACATGAATATGAATGACGTTTTTCAATTGAAATTTTATTCGTTTTATCATTTTTTCGAATTTTTCGAAATCGAATATTTTTGAATTGCGCAAAAAATAAATTTTAAATATTTTTCATCGAAAATGATAATATATTACAATTTTTCAAAATCGATTATTTGAAATAATATTTCGATTGTTTGTATTAGCGAAAATCTCGACGTATTCAAATCATTTTTCGAAAAAAATCGTTGTCAAAAACAAATGAAATTTGCATGTTGTTTTCATGATGATGTTAATTTTTTGTTCGATTTGTATTCAATAAATAAAATCGATTCGTAATTGAACGAAAATGATGATCGTTAAATTTTCGTTGATAATCGTGTAAAATTCATAAACGTTTTGTTTGATCAATTTCGTTGTGACAAAACGTTCGATTATTTGACGTTTTTTTCGTTCGATTATCAATTTGTTTGTGTTTTGAAAAATGCGAAATGATTCGATTTTTATGTACATTTATGTTGTTCAATAATGATCGTCACGAAAATGCGAAACGTTTCAATTCAATTTGTATTGTGCGTTTTTGAAAAACGTTTTGAAATAAAAATTTTTCTTTTTACGAAAATGCTCGATTTCATAAAAATAAAATCAAAAAAATATTCGAATTTTTAAACTTTTATTATTTTTGAAATATCAACGATCGTCGTTGATCATGTTTTGTTTTTCAAAAAATCGATTGAAACGAAAATTCTCGTCGTGTGTTTTCGAATTATATTAATCGACGTTTACAATAAAATCGAATTTGTGATACGATTTTTTTTCGTTTGAATCGAAAGTTTCGAAAATGAAAAATTTTACAATGAAAATGTCGATAACGAAAATGATATAATTTTTCAAAAATCGATTATGAATTTTCAATCAATTTGTCGCAATCGTTAAATTTTCGACATTTTGATTTTTATCAAAAATTTGAAAAAACGATTGAAAAAAATTTTCGATAATTTTCGAATAAAAAATCAACGTTCGTGAATTCTTGAACACGTACATGAAATTTTAATAAAAACGTGAATCAATATTTTCAAATCTCGTCATGACGACATATTTGAAACGATTTTGTAAATGATTCAATTGTTTCGAACATCGTCAACGTTTTGTGTTTTTTTCAAATTTGTCATCAATTTCAAAAACGATAAAAAAATTCTCGATCGATGAAATAAAAACATTATTTCGTCAAATCAAAATTCTATTTGAAACATAATTCGTGAATTTTTTTGACATTGAACGCATACGAATACGAATCGATCATCGTTTTCATCAAATTTATAATGCAAAAATTGACGAAAAATCAAATAAAAATCGTATTTCACGTTTTGATCGAAAACAAATCATTTCGTTTCGTCAAAAAATATGAAAATGTCGCAAAACGAACAAAAAGTTTTGAAAAAACGACGATTGTGAATTGTTCGAAATTCATGCAACAATTTTTGAAATACAATATGTTGCAAATAAAATTGTGAAACAAAAACGTCAATATTTGAAACATAAACAATTTTGTTGAAAACGATGATTTTCGACATCATGTTTGTTTTGCGATGAATTGTTAAATATCGATTCAAATAATTTTGTCGTCGAAAAAAACGATTGCAATGTTGACATTTTCAAAAACGATTGTTTGTATGAATCGAAAAATGTTTTGTTTTATTGTTGTTTGTATTGAAGTTTGTTTCACATGTATTGCAAACGTAACGTTTTTTTCGTTGAATTTGAATCACGTTTTCAATGTTGAAATTTCTGATCGCAATTTTGATATTATAAATCGCGATCGTGAAATTCGACTTTTCGATAATATTCATGATAATTTAAATAAATTGAATGTTAAAAAAATAAACTCATTGAAACGATGCAACGAAAATAAAAAAGAATTTTTTCACAATTGACAACGAAAAATAATCAAATTGTAATTTATTATCGTTGATTTATTTGAATTGACAAACTGTTTGATATCGATTGTACGAAAAAATTTGATGTTACAAAAAAATATTGAAAGCAAAAATTCGACGATGATGATCAATTGAATGATCGTAAACAATTCGAAAAATAAATATTGATTCGAACAAATCGAAAAAACGAAAAAATGCGTTCAATTTCAAAACAGAAAATTTGAAATTTTATACAAATTTGACAAATTTATTTGACTTGTTTTTCGAAAAAGAAAAAACAATAATACGAATGAAAAAATATTTCACGATAAATATTTAACGTTGTTTTGTTGCAATTGTGATGAAACATGAAAAAAAAAAAAATTTTCTGAAAAATGAAAAGATGAAATGTTTTCATTAGTTTGAAACGTCACGTGATGAAAATTTGATTTCAATAATCGTTATGACAAATATAATGAATATCAAAATTATTTTTGAAATATGAAACTTTATACGAACATCAATAATCGAATTTGAAAATGACGACGATTTAAAAAAATAATCATGCGAAAATTATTGATGACAAAAATGATTTTTTTTCAATTTTGACGAAATTTAATTGAAAAAATTGTTAAAAAATTTATTGTGTTTTATTCGAAAAATTAAATGAAATGAAACAACAAAAATCAATACAGAAAATCACGTTTAATTTGCGCATTATCAAAAAAATAAATGTTAAATCAAATCGATATTATGATCGTTTGTGATTTTCATTTTGCAAAAAAAATCATTTGAAATTTGTAATTCGTTGTTGATCGATTTTGCAATATTATATCGTTCGTCATGATCGTTCAAATCGTTTTCTTTTTATCACGTTTGATTTTTTTTTTTCGAAAAAATTTCGTTTTGTTCATTTTCGACAATCGTTTTCGCAATCGCAATTTCGAAATTCAATTTCACGAAAATTGAATCGTCGAAAATTATTGTTTGCGAATTGTCATCATTTTCGATCGATGTTTGAAACATATGAAATGTTGAAAAAAATTGTTAAATTCGCATTGCGACAAATTTCATGAAAAAATTCATCGATGTAAACGAGATTTTGAAAAACGAATCGAACGAAAAAATTTGTGATGAAAAAAAATTTGAAAAAATCGAACGTTCGAAAATAAATATTGTCGTGATTAAACGATTTTTAACAAAATTTTTTGAAATCGTCGTCGACAAACGAATTGACAAATCGATAAAATTCAAATTGATTATTTTAACGAAAATTAAATCACGAAACAATTGATTAAAAATCGACATAAAAAAAAATGAACATTAATCATTTGTATTTTGTTGAACAATATAAATGATTGTTATGTTTACGATTTTGTCAACAAAAAAATTTCTGTTGTCGTCGAAATAAACGTTTTTGTAAATATATTTTTTTGAATTATGATAATACATAAAAAACAACGTTTGTTGAACAATCGATTAATAAAATTTTCAAAAAAATTGAATAAAAACATTGATTTGCGTGACATTTTTCTTTTTCTGATCGTCACGATCGAAATCATAAATTTTTTATTAATTTGTGAAAATCGATATTTTGTCATTTTTAAAAACAACAAAATACATCATTCGCACACATTCGTTCATCATAAATTCAATTTGAACAATTGTTGTAAAATCGTGAATGAAAATCGTCGAATGAAAAAAAAAATGAAAAAATAAACAAACATGACGACAAAAATACACGATAAAAATCAAATTTAATAAAAAAAATTGATTTTCAGCAACATTTCGTCGTTCAATAAATAAATGTTTTCGAATTCGATAACGAATTTATCATTTTGTCAATAAAATGAATTCACGATTTTTTGTTTTTTTTCATTTTTGTGTGTAAATGATTTCGATTTTGCTGTTGAAAATACAATTTTCGCAAATGTGTTGCAATCAGAATTTAATTGATATAATTTGACGAAAAAAAAATTAATGCGTTTTTGTTGAAACTAGTGTCTTGACATTCGCACATTTCTTGTGTTTTCATCTGCATGTAACTTATTAAAAAAACGAAATTCAAAACAATAGAATGATAATCACTCATGATTTTTTCAATAGATTATGAAAATCGAGTTAATAATTTTCGCTATTACATTTAATATCAGTTACAGCAATAGCATGTCGAAGCACGTCATGAACAATAGTAATTAGTCGCACGCAATACAGCAAATTTGCAATACAACAACAATATCAACTCAATGAAATATTCAGTTTTGTTAAATCAGAATTGACTCAATTGCATTGACAACATTCAGTATCTTGATACATAATACATTCAATACGTTCTCAATTACATCGATAACATTTATTCATCTTACGAATTCGATTTATCTGCATATTCTTCGCGAATTTCTCACGAATTTTTCGCGAATTCGTTTATTTATCGATTTTATCTTACGAATTCGCGTATATTTACTCGAATTTCTACGCGAAATCTATTTATCACTCAGTCAGAATGACGATTTTTGCGATCATTTTCGCATTTGATTTTTTAGTTTTTTCGTTTGTTCTTTGCGATCACGTATCTGATGATCACTCAATGACGCAAAATCTGAAAACGCTGTATAACATGCATCTGACTGAAAATGCTAAGACTTTGCGATGCAGTTGATTCATTCAAGCGAAAAAAACACAAAAGAGTTATCATTTACGAAAACATGAGTTGAAGATCAAGAACAAACTCAAAAAAGAAATGAAACAATTGACAAAACAAAAAAAAAAAGCTCGTCTAGTCAAAAAACGAACAAAAAAATTTACGTGCAAACGTTGCAAACATTCGATTAAATTCGACAACAACATCAAGTTGCATGAACATATTCGTACTCGTCATGCAAAAAAGTCGAAATCGACGTCTGTTCAACAGTCTGTTGAATTCGCTGTTTCATTTGTTTTCGAATCGAAATCATTTACTTTTTCTGTCTCATCTTTTCGTCATCTCGATCGGTAATTTTCTCATTTTCAACGTCATCGAAAATCTTGTCTCTCTCGATGTTTACATCAGAACTTGTACGCGAGCGTTCAGAGAGCGTATCGTCGAAATCAATAATCGAATCATCAGTTATTTCTTCAGAATTTTCATCAGAATTCTTGTCGATTGCAACATCAAAGAAATCGATATCTTGAACAGAAATAGCATCACGTTCAATTATTGCATCGAAATTCTCTCGTCTCCCGATTGCGACATCCAAATCGATGTGCAAATCGTTGAAAAATGCAAACTCTGCTTGTTCGTTTACTTCGTCTCGAATTTCTACATCGAGATTCTATCTCATCGTGAACGATCTGTATCACATGTTCGCTGAGAAATCGAATTCATTTGATTTGCAACGACATCAAATGCGTTCGTTATCTTCAAAAAACTTTTGACAGAAACAGTTTTAGAATTTCTGACTTCATACAAAGTCGCATCACGTCATACTTTCATGCGATGATCACATTTGTTTTCAAATCGATCAAATTCGAAGCATTTGAATCAATACATGTTCGCGAAAACGTTTCGCGTCAATTTTCGATCTTCTCATCGATCTCATCTATCTGATCTCGTTCGTTTCGTTCTATTTTTCGATTTTCAATGATTTCTCGTTCATTTTCTGTTTGCAGACATTGTCAAGAGCGCTCTGTCATCTATCGATTTATCGATTGAGTCATGTCAAATGTCTTCAGAGTTGAAAACAATGAAATATTCATGAAATAGCGTTATTGAAATTTTGCTTCTTTTCGCTCTACTTTGAGAAAGTATTGACCTTCTTGAAATCATTACTTTGAAAAAGTTAAAACATGTTGTTTGTTTGTTTGTTTGTTCGCTCATTTCATTCTATTAATCGTTGATCGATCATGATCTGAAAAAACATAAAAGTTGTTGTTTTAATGAATTCGATATTTCGTTTCTTTCGTTCTATTTCGATTTGAAAAAGCTTTAAATTTGTATGCTTTGTTTTATTGTTTCACGAATGTGTAAAAACTTATCTTTGTTGTGATTTCGTCTTGATTTAACACGACTAATTATGATTTTTTTCTTTATTATTTTTGAGACTTAGTCGTCCGATAAATACGAGAAAAAAAATGAATACAGTCGTCGTATTTGACGTACTGTACGAACAGTTGTTAGAAGAAAAAAAACAAATTAAATTGTATCGTTTCGAAAAAGCGTATTATTCAATCATTACACATTCGAAACTCGATGAAATCAAATAATATCGTTTCGAAAAAGCGTACTGTACAGATACAACTATGAAGTCACATAGTATCGTTTCGAAAAAACGTATTATGCAATCATTACATCTCGATTTTGCAAAAAGAACAGAAATTCGATCAAGAATTCAAGAATCGATCAAGAAGAACAAATAATGTTGAAAATATCTGATCTTTTCGCATATTAATCGATTTGATTCTTTGACAAATTTTAGTCACGTCAGAAAAGTTCGAATTTGCACTTTTTGCATCGATGTATGTTCGCAAAAATTTGCTCGCATTCGATGCATTATTTTTCTTATCGATTTCTCGATCATTTTCTGTCTGATTCACATCGTTGACATATTCTATGAACTTTCGACAGTCAAATTGCATGAATATTCGATCATTGATGTCGCAAACAATGTTTGAAAATTCTGAAATTCACAATGATGTTACATGATGTGATTTGCATTCTCGTTCGTCATCGCAAAACTCAAACATAAAATATTTGTTTCATGATGTATCTTTTAACAAATTTCAGATATCAGATTTCACATCGATGTTTCATCTCGTCGAAACATTCAGAACGTCGTAATTTTTCAAATGTTCGATCGCACGTTTTACAAATCGATTTTACGTCATATGTGAAATCAATAGATTATCGAATTTCGATTCGTTCGATTTTACAATCTTCGCATCGAATTCATCGCATTGAAAAAATTTGTTCGAAAGTTTCAAACAACGTATCGTTGAGAAAATCATATCGTTGAAAGAGTTTCAGAAATTACGTCGTTGAGAAAATTTGCACGAAAATTTCAAACTGAACTCGTTAAAATACAGAACAGATGACACAAACGATTGCTGTAAAAAAATGTTGAAAATACAGTTTTCGCAAATGTGTTATAATCAGAATTCAATTGATATAATTTAACGAAAAAAAAACTAATGCGTTTTTGTTGAAATTAATGTCTTGACATTCGCACATTTTTTGTGTTTTCATTTGCATGTAATTTACTAAAAAAACGAAATTCAAAACAATAAAATGATAATCATTCATGATTTTTTCAATATTTGCGAAATTTTTTTTTCATTTGAATTTGATCGTCAATTTTTTCGACGATAAAAAAACGCATAATATGAAATTTGAAAAAATTAAAATTATCAAAAAACAAATTTATGCAACGAAAAAAAAAATGTAAATTACGAAAAATAATTAATAATTTTATTTGAATGACAAAAACTGAAAAAAAAAACAAAAGCAAAAATTTATATATTCGATATTGACGATTGAATTTCGTGATATTGAATAACGTGAACATTCGAATTTTGATGATTTATGTTGAAATTTAAATGTTTGTTAAATCACGATCGTGAACATGCATCAAATTTCACAACGATTTTGTTGAAAAATTCGATTGATAATTTTGTAATTTTCAATCGTTTTACGCATCGACGTCAATTGCATTTTTAACATCATACGATGATCAAATTTTCGAATTTTAAATATGCGAATACGATCGTTTTGAAACGAATTGAACATTTTGAATCGATGATTCTGAATGAACAAAAACGTTGAAATTTGAATTTTCAAATGAAATTTTGAAAATTCGATCATTCGAATTTGAATATGTATGAATTATGACAACGATTCGATTGTGAAATTCGATTGATATTCATGCAAATTTCAATTTTTTTGCGTTTATCATCATGCGATAATCAAATTTTCGAATTTTAAATATGCGAATACGATCGTTTTCGATTCGATTGAACATTTTGAATCGATGATTTTGAATAAATTGAAATTTTCGAAATTTGAAATCGCAAATGAAATTCTGAAATTTCGATCATTCGAATTTTCAATATTCATGAATTATGACAACGATTCGATTGAAAAATTTGCATGATATGCATGCAAATTTCAATGTTTTTGCGTTTTTTCGTTAATCGTATTATTGACAACATGCGATGATTGAATCGTTAAAATTTGAATGTTACGAACACGAACGTTTTCGAATCGATTGAAAATTAAAATTTTGTATAATTCAATTATTCGAAATGTGAACATCAAACGATAATCGAATTTTGAAATTCTGAATCATGTTAATTCTCGTTAAATTTTTTCGAAATTGATTGAAAATGAAACAATCACACGTTGAAAAATTTCAACGCAAAAAAATAAAAATGTATATTTTATA